>SKCR01029229.1:0-55554 GCA_019454045.1 Zanthoxylum bungeanum
TTTTAGACGGTTAAAACCAATTTTTTAATTTTATTAATTGAAATAATTTATTTATTTTATTAACTTAAATTTAAAATATATAACTTAATATTAACAAAAGTATAACTAAAAAATAAATTATTCTAATTATTTGTAATATTTATAAATTACAACTTAATTAAAAATATAATTTATATTTGTAAAAATTATTGCAATCTATTCATCTTCAATTGTTGTAAAAAAAAATTGGGAGAATCTGAACCGGAATCGCCGGTTCCGGCAGTTCTAACCTTTTTTGAATCGGAACCGAACCGCCAAGAGGCGGTTCTGGTTCCGGTTCAGCCGCTAAAACCCGCCCGTGGCCATGACTATAAATGGTCAAGCAAGAAGCTATTGGCGGATAGTCATCAACCAGCAGTCTTATCATAAATAAATAAAACTTAAAGAACTAAAAAACACTCATAACACAATGCAATAACTTACAAAGAAAAAGAACAAAACACTATTTTCATTCCCAAAAAAAAAAAAAGAGAACGCAACAAGGAAGCAACCAAATGCTGGGTTATCATGCATTTGGATTAGACAAAACATAAAGAAAAGTGAGATTTCAGTTTCTGAGTAAAACGTGTAATCATCCTGAAGCTTTTTAGGATCTTCAGGAAACATTACTAATCAGAATCATCTGACCTTGATGGTGTTCGATATTTGCGACCAGGATTTTGGAAACAAACACCTTCATCTGCTGCATTTGTTTCTGGCTCAATCTCTTCTACAGCACTAACTTCGCTGTGTTGGGACTCCGCAACAGCAATACCTACAGGAAAGCCCACTCGAGACAATGACTGCTTACCATAATCTACCTTGTTTTCATTAACTTCACTACTACTATTTTCTACCTTAACATCACCCATTTTCTTTCTTGGAATAAAAGTCAAGGATATTGGAAGATCACCAGAAGCATTCTCTACACCCGAGCCCACATCTTTAGCCTTCAAGTCTTTTGCCAGCCTCAGCACATCCATACAAGACTTAACGCTGGATTCTTCATTATGGGCATCAGATGAATCAAAACTGTAATGTGTATATTTAGAAGGATTCACCAAGTAATCTGGAAGCCTGCAAACATTTTGGGACGGCTGAGATCCATAATTTGAATCAGTAGCATCCATTGAAGGGGTGTTGACCGAAGAACATTGAACCCTTTCTGATTCTACAACACAATCAATTTTACAACCAGGGTCAAACCTAACACGTTTTTGCGGCTTAGAATCTGTACTATTGCCCTTCCTTTTTAAAATAGACTTGTGTGGACCACTCTCTTTAGATGCTTTTGCATGCGACTCCTTTAATTCTGTATCACAAGCAGAATGAGGAAAACTAAGATTTTGAGCTTCAGCTTCATCTTCTTTCAGCCTAATTCTTGCAGCATTACAATTGGCACGTGGGTCCTTAGTGGCACCATTTAAAGTGTTTGGAACCATGTTGTGCAAGTTCATGTAAGGCCCTCGACCAGTTACATCATTCATATACAAGCGCTCACCAGCATTCTCTCTGCCTAAAGCTACTTTATCAAATTCATCTTCCTCTTCCTGCAGAAGCATAAAAGAGAGATTTATTAAGTGTTTGGTGTTACAAAGTTAAGAAGAGTGATGTTCCTTGTTACACTACATGAGATTAGACTCCCTTTGATATTATTTCTAGCAACTGTAGCTTTGAAGCCACATATTTTTAGAGTATGGAAAACACCCACCACTATGCTAAGGAATTACAGTAATTTTATTAACAATTATTTGATGAAAAATCTACTATTTCTTTTAGAAACATTGGAAATCCCGCCACGAAACCACCCGCTTAAGCGGAACAGCTAAAACCCGGGCTCTTACCAAAAATGCACCCCGCAACCAAATCCTAAACCAAGTCACACACTTGGGGACTGAAAAATCTACCATACCATTACTACTTTGTCAAAAACTATCATTTCTCAAACATTAAAAGCCATATTTATCCAGCATTATTTACTTGTAATCTCAATAACAAATAATTGGGAATTAACGTGGTACGGAAGAGAATTGGACAATGAAGTTTCAATAGCTTTTAAGCCGCAGGACTAGAAAAATAATTAAATAAAAAGAACCTCGTTATCAAGAGTAGGGTCCAAGCCAATGGAAGATCTGATTTCCCACTCATCTCTGCTACGCTCATCGTCAGAGCCAGCGCCAGCGTCAGCATCAGCATCAAGACGGAAGCTCCTATGGCGTCGATGATCCTTTCTCAGGAACTCATTAAACGACGACGAACAGGCGTTTCGTCTCCTGGCCGAGGTGTCTTTGTCGCGGATCCATTCTCGACGATCCACGGCGTCGTCGGAAACAGACCAAGTAGATTTTAGAATTGGAGGAGGGTGCTAGAGAAACCGAAAATCTTCTCCACTCGAACTTTGAAACTATCGTCGTCCATAGATGATTCGATACCATTCAAAGATTCATCTAGGTAAATGCTTTATATGACTCACAGTCCGAGACTGCCACCGACTTCTCAATATTAATTCTACCTTTTTTTTTTTTTTGGATCTCTGAATTTGGGCTGTAACATAATTCTAAAAAGCCCATCACATAAAACTGGGCGTAGTAAAAAGAATTACATGGACATCCAGGAAACATTCAACATAAATAAGTCCGTGCTTTTTAATAGTGGTGAATATAGACTTGGCAATCGGTTCATTCGATTTTGAACCAGAATCAAACCAGTTTCTTGATTTCATGTTTGTGAAACTGGAATTAAATCGGATAATTTCGGTTCGGTTCAAGTTCCATAAGAATGTGAAACGCGGGAATCGGAACTGAATCGGACGGTTCCGTTCTGTTCCCGTTTTTTTAATTAATTTAATTTTTTTTTAAAAAAAAATAAAAATGAGATTTCTAATTTATTTAAAATTATTAATTTGAATTTATATTATATTAAATTAAAAACTTAAATTAAAAATAAAATAAAATAGTTTGAACTTAAATTTTTAAAAACTTAAATTGCATCGAATCCTCTAAATGTGAAATGAATCAAAATTCACGTGTTCCATTATATTTTTTTGATAGTTCCCTTCCCATTACAATTATTTTACTCATCATCAATATTTGTGCCTGTTGTTGATCCTTCAGCTCCCCGTTCCGCTTGCACTTGCAGATGTATTGTCGAACAAGTCTTCAAAGTCATTGATGGCATCTTCTTGTTGCTCAAATCAGCTCGGGTCAATCATCCACACATTTGTTGCTTCTAAAGTGCTTTGATTAATGAAGACCGTCTCACTTCCAAATATTGTCTTCTAAGATGAGGCTTGTTCAACCGCAACAGTAGAAACATGTACTGTCATCACCCCCTCTTTAGCAATAATTGATAAAACATGTAGACATTTTGATGTCGGTTCCACCAGTCAAGTACTTAAAACTTTTACTTACAAAATTTTCAGGAGAAAACTGGAAATTTGTAGATTAATAATTATATAATTCCGGGTTTTAGTCGTGTTATCTCTCTATTTTTTATTTCGTTGTAGTAACTAACGATCACCTACGTTAAATCTTGAATGTATTACGGGTTCGCTACTAGATTATCTTGATGATTGCAAGTTATATCTACTAACATGATTATTAAATAAATCTAGTAAATCAATTTTTATTCCATCTATTATTTTTCAAATATTAATTTCATCATCTATTCCTAAAAATGCATAGTAAATTTGTAAGCCACTATTCAAACCTTCTAATTTAAATATATAATCAAAAATCATGGCAATAAGATAAAACAATTTAATGTCTTTAAAATAAGTCAATCATTTTCTCTTCATAACAACAATAGCTTCAATTAAAACAATATCATTAACATTTGAACTTTTAGCATGTTCATATAGAGTACCAACAATATTCAAACATTCAACAAAAAATAAATTTGTTTAGGATAATAAATTCCACCACTAAAATATTTGTAGCATCATTAAAAACTTTTAAAGTTATAAATTTTTTCCACAATATCTCATTTAGTAGGCAAAAGTGTTATATGTTGAACGATTTCGACGGTTCGAATAATTGGAATCGTCCGGTTCTATTCGGTTCGGTTAGGATAGAACCCTAATTGAACTGAATAAATCTGGTTTTGGTACTGGTCGGTTCCTATCAGTTCGATTGGCTGATAGATGATAATCAAGTAAGAATTCCAAAAAAAAAATATGGTTGCATTTCTTGCGAATTGATCTTTTGGATTGATCACCATTAGCCTACAACTTGATTATAAATTCTTTAGATGTTTTATGTCAACAATAAATGCGATAAATCTAATGTGGAGTAGCACCATGATATCACTTTAATTATGATAACAATTTTATATATCATGTAAACGCATGTATCGCACATAATATAGAAAGATCGAGCTTACAGGGACTTATTATTTATCCTATTGAATATTAGAACTAGAATTACTTTGCTAAATTAGCAAATGGTTTGGAGATTTTGAGATTATTAACTAAATAAATTTAAAAACTGAAATTAACTTTTTGGGAAAACTTATGAGAGAGAAACCTAGAGTTACAACTTCAACAAGCACGTTAACAAGTTATGTATTTTCCTTCAGTTGAGTAATTGTTATGGATTACTAACCTAAAAACAAGAAATTATCTACAAATCTCTTCAAATAGTCAAGCAGAAATACCCAATTAGTTCAATTATCTATATTCCTCTAATAATTAATCTAATTCAAACTCATTGCAATCGGGTTTTAATTATAGTTAAGCATGTCTTGCAGGTATATTCTTATCCTGCACGGAAATCAACTCTATGAATACAATCACGTGTTATCAATTCCAAATACTAAACCAAATTTTATTTTTCTAAGTTCATTAGGGTTTTACTATAACTATCCTATTGTTGGCCAAGTAATATAACGCATTACAGATGAAGAATGATAAATTATCCAAAACAATATTCAAAAGAATTCAAAGTTGCAATTAAATCTAAAATATGTGCATTGGTTCCATTACAATCCTATATTCAAATAAAGTATACAATTCATTGGTACAAGACAAAAACTCATAAAAATAATAAGAACGATTAAAGGGAAGAAAGAAATGGTTGTGAGATCCTCAGCTTTAATCTTATGTTCCGAGTTGAGTCTAGTGTTCTCGCATTGTTCTAGGTATTTTTCATTGTTTTTTGCTCTCCAAAAGTCTGCTTCCTTTGGTTATGGTCGGACTTATCCTTTTATAGGGGCTGCTAGGGATTTTCTTCTTTAAAATTGTAAATTCTTCTTTTATAAGGAAACGGGCTTGTGGTGCACCACAGACCTAGATTGAGTTACTGCAAGGATTTAATTATTTGTGGTGGCACATCACAACTTGATTTATGTCACGTCACAATCCTTGAAAATCTTATGTCACGCCACAAGATATGTTGTGTCATGCCTCAAATTTATACTACAGAGTGGCGCATCAATGAATTTTTGTCACGCCACTCATCCCAGATTCTAGATAAAGGCCATTTAAGTACCGAATATGTTGAATCTTCATTTGATGTATACGAATTAATCTTTTTACAGTCATGACCTACAAATTAAATGAAAAGCACGTCAAAGCGTTCATAATGCTCGAATTAACCCACAAAATATATGTAAAGAGACAGTAAATATAGACATATTGACCACTCATCACATTCTCAAAACTTAACATTTTTCTAATCCTCTAGCAAGAACTAAAAGAAAGAATTGAAACACAAATAAATTAAACTAGGTTACTTTTGTAGGGACCATGGTTGTATTTAGCTTGTGCAAGAAGTCTTTAAACCCTTAGGTGGTCCAGTGGATGATCATTGTCTCGTGAGGATTTAAACAACGATACCGACAAACTCTTCCAAACATGCACACAGTCACATGATAAGTGTGAAAATTACACACCCATTCTTGCATCCTCAGCTTATTATTTTGTTAGATTCCATGTAATTTAATGGTCTTTGAGTTGTTTGGTGTTTTTTGTTAATAGGAAGCAGAAAAGCATGGATTCAGATTATTATACGAGTTTTGAGAGTTAACGGATGCAACTGAATCACTGAAGGAAGAAAAGAAGGAGAAAACAAGGTCAACCAGAAGGCAAGGCAGACGCCTCGGTGCAACCTACTAGCGATGTGGCACCAGACGCGTCCCATACTAAATCCCCGAAACTCAGGCGCCGCGGCGCTGCGAAGAAATCAAAAGTTACTAGGTTTGCGAAAAGAAAAAAAATGGATGCATGATTTTCTTATAAATTAGCCACTACGTCCAACTCAGAGGAGCAGACTTTGACAGCAACAAAACTCTAAAAACACCCGAACAAGAATAATACATTCAAGAAGAAGAGATCAAAAACCGAAGAAAGAAGACAAGGCATTGAAGTCCGGAAATACAAGGAATTTGCTTCGGGTTCCATTCTTTTATTTTCTTCTTAGATCATTTCTATCTATCATTATGTGTTTGGCACAATTGCTGTTGTGTTTTAAATCAGCCATGAACTAATTCTCCTATTCTAAAGTTTGATGTCGCCTGATTGCCTGAAACTATATATTAATTACCAAATAATTTCTATATTATTTCTCTTCAAGTTTATTTATGTTTTCCCTATGTTTAATGCTTTATATTTGCTGGCCACAAATATGATGATATTATATTTGAAATCATTCACTCGAGCGATGAGATTTTGAGTAGGAATTGGGAAATATAATCGATGAAGTTTATAGGGTTCAAGAGAATTTATAACTTCTTGAAAGCGATTAATAAGAATCACAGGACTTAATAAATTGCTAATTGTTGGATTTTTATAGAGATATTGATGTTTGATAATTGGCAACATTTCCACTGCTGCTCGAGAGAGAGAGTGGAGAAATTTACGATTCTTGGCTTATAAACTTAGATTTTGACCATGAGTTAATTGGCATCGTAATTACATAGTGGAAGGTTAGGTGAAATCAGACTCTAGGATTCATTCTCTCATTAATATTATCGTAGGCATTCAGTTCGTTTATTTCTTATTATCCTTGTTTTTATTTTTCTAATTAAATCAAATAAAAAAATCTAGTATCTAAAACCTTAAGGTTAATAATTATAGTACTTTGTGTAATTTAGATTTCAATCCCTGAGGGTTCGACACTCTGAACTCATTCATACTAAAACTTGACATCGTGCACTTGTGGTACGATATAAATATCACAACAAGTTTTTGGCGCCGTTGCCGGGGAATTGTTTGTTTAAATCACATTAATACTATTATCAAATAATCTTAGCGTTAATTTAGATTTTTTTTCTTTCCCGTTATTTATTGTATTTCTTTGGATCTTATTGTGTTATTAACTTCGGTACTTGATAGTGAATGAGACGATTTGGAAGTCTCGATTCACTATTGTTTGATCCTGAAATAGAACGCACAGCAAGAAGACTTAGAAAGGAGACAAAGATTGAAAAAACAAAAATGGTAGAAGCAAACAAAGTGAACAACCGGCGCCAAGTAGCAGTTGCAGCCGAAAACAGAGAAATTGTCCTGCGACAGGTACCAATCTGTGACCATTTTAAACATGTCATTGATGATAATTATTCGGGAATTGCGTACCAACCAATTGATGCCAATAATTTTGAATTGAAACATGCCTTTATTAATATGGTCCAACAAAACCAATATGTGGGATCAGCTGTAGAGGATCCTAACATTCATTTAATGATGTTCTTAGAGATAGCTGACACCATTAAGATGAATGGAGTACCTAAAGAGACAATTAGGTTGCGATTATTCCCATTTTCCTTGAGAGACCAAGCAAGGGTTGGATGCAATCCATAACTGTGGGGAGCATCTTCACATGGGAAGATATGGCTATACGATTTTTGGAAAATATTTCCCTCTGCTAAATTTGCCCAGCTACGAACAGAGATCAGTATATTTAAGCAGCTAGAGACAGAAAACTTGTATGAAGCATGAGAGCACTTTAAGGACCTACTCTGAAGATTCCCACAACATAATTTTACGGATTGGGTGCAAATCCAGCTGTTCTATAATGGGCTGAATGGTCCAAATAGAACCATGGTCGATACAGCCGCGGGAGGCGCTCTGTTCAAGAAGTCAGCGGAGGAAGCCTATAAATTATTAAACGAGATGGCCATTAACCACTTCTAATGGCCAACTGAACGAACTACGGTGACCAAGGTAGCAGACATACATGAAGTAGAACCGCTAGTTGCACTGACAGCTCAAATTTCAACCCTCTCAACTCATGTAGCAGCCCTAACAATCAACGAGTGCAACCATCTATTGAATCTGCAGCGGCTGCAAATATGTAGTTATTGGAATGAAACTCGAGCTTTGAGCAAGTCCAGTATGTGAACAATAGGAATTTCAACAATTATAGGGGAAATCCTTCATCAAACCACTATCACCCGGGACTTCGTCATCATGAGAACTTCTCTTATGCTAACACAAAGAACGCTTTGATGCCTCTCCTGGTTTCAACAACCAAATGTCAGAGCCGAAACCATCACTAGAAGACATTGTGAGCATATTTGTCACTAAATCCACAGAGATGTTTGAAAAGAATGAGTCACGACTAAGCAACATTGAAACCCACATGGGAAATATGGGGGTGACGATGAAATCATTAGAGGTCCAAATTGGTCAGCTTGCCTCTTCGATAAGACACCCACAAAAAGGGGCATTCCCTAGCAACACTGAGATAAACCCTAAGGAACAGTGTCAAGCTATCACTCTTAGAAATGGAAGACAAGTCGGGAATACCTATGATCAAAGCAGCCCAGACAAGGAAGTAGAGACACATGAGGAGCCATTTATAACAAAAGACCAGAGTGACACTTCTCCGGTAGTTGTGAAACCTCAAATTCCAAAGCCTTTTCTTTCGTATCCACAACGATTCCAAAAGAAGAAGTTGGATGCGCAATTCGCTAAATTTCTGGACATTTTAAAAAAGATCCATATTAATATCCCATTCACTGATGCTTTGGCACAAATGCCTCACTATGTAAAGTTCATGAAGGAGATCATGTCCAAGAAGCGAAAGTTGGAGGATTTTGAAACTGTGAACCTGACATAAGAATGCAGTGCAATAATCCAAAAGAAATTGCCTCAAAAGCTCAAAGACCTAGGGAGTTTCACCATACCATGTAACATTGGAGGCTCTATGTTCACTAAAGCTCTATGTGATCTAGGAGCAAGCATTAATTTGATGCCTCTTTCTATTTTCCGAAAATTAGGCCTTGGTGATGCAAAGCCAACAACTATCACACTGTAATTGGCTGATAGATACCTAACGTACCCTAAAGGAGTCATCGAAGATGTGTTAGTGAAAGTGGATAAGATCATCTTTCCAGCAGATTTCGTGGTATTGGATATGGAGGAAAATCAAGAAATTCCTTTGATTTTGGGTCGCCCATTCTTGGCGACTGGGAAGGCTTTAATTGATGTACAACCAGGGATATTAACGTTGAGAGTAGGTGATAAAGATGTGACATTTAACATTTACCAGACTCTGAATTATCCTGAAGAAACAAGTACATGTAATCGAGTGGATGTAGCAGACATCTGCGTACAAGAGACGCGCCTGGAAAATAAGCCACCTGATCCGTTAGAATGATGTCTGATAAACTCAGCCATCGATAAAGAGACACCGTTTACTGATCGGGACCTTAAGAAGATAACCCTAGCACTCGAAAGCTTGCCAAGGGAACAGTAGCAAGAGCTCATTTTGAAACATTACAAGATCCACCATCCATTGAGGTTAAAAATGATACATTGGAACTGAAAGCACTACCAGAGCATCTCCGCTATGCATTTTTGGGCGAGAATTCAACATTTCCTGTGATCATCTCCACAACACTATCTACAGTGGAAGAAGAGAAATTACTGAGAATCCTAAGAAAATATAAATCTGCCATGGGGTAGTTGATAGCAGACATAAAAGGGATTAATCATTCCGTCTGCATGCATAGAATTTTGATGGAGGACATCTATAAACCTTCTATTGAACACCAGATGAGGTTGAATCCATCCATGAAAGAAGTTGTAAGAGCTGAAATGCTGAAATGGCTAAAAGTAGGAATCATCTATGCCATCCCTGATAGCTCATGGGTGTCACCAGTCCAAGTGGTACCTAAAAGAGAGGAATGATTGTAGTCAAGAATGATAATAATGAGCTCATTTCCACAAAATAGTCACTGGATGGTGTGTCTGCATAGAATACAGGAAACTCAACAAAGCCACCAGAAAAGACCATTTTCCCCTTCCATTCATCGACCAAATGTTAGATCGATTGGCCGGTTTCGAGTACTATTGTTCTTGGATGGTTATTCGGGGTACAACCAAATTGCCATAGCACCAGAGGATCAAGAAAAGACAACATTTACTTGCCCTTATAGTACTTACGCCTTTCGAAGAATGCCATTTGGACTGTGTAATGCTCCGGAAACCTTTCAGTGATGTATGATGGCCATTTTCTCAGACATTGTGGAAGAGGTTCTAGATATTTTATTGATGATTTTTCAGTATTCGGCTCCACTTTCGATCATTGTTTGCACAATCTATCCTTAGTTCTACAAAGATGTGAGGAGAAGAGCTTGGTATTAAATTGAGAAAAGTGTCATTTTATGGTTCAAGAAGGTATCGTATTGGGTCACAAGATATCATCGAAAATGGGTGGAAGTTGATAGAGCCAAATAGCAGTAATTGAAAAGCTTCCGCCACCAATAAATGTTAAGGGGTCAGGAGTTTCATTGGTCATGCTGGCTTTTATCGCCGATTCATAATGAACTTTTCTAAAATTGCTAAACCACTTTGCAATCTCTTAGAAAAAGATTCTCTTTTTGTGATGAACGAGGAATGCTTACAAGACTTTAACAAGATTAAACAACATTGATCTCTGCTCCAATTATGGTAACCCCAAATTGGAATGAGCCGTTTGAAGTGATGTGTGATGCTAGCGACCATGCAATTGGTGCAGTCATGGGCCAGAAGCGTGACAAACTTTTCAAAGTAATATACTACGCAAGCAGAACATTAGATGGTGCTCAGCAAAATTACACCACCACTGAAAAAGAAATGTTGGCGGTCGTGTTTGCATTTGACAAATTTCGACCATATCTAATTGGGACAAAGGTAATTGTCTATACTGACCATGCAGCCATTCGTTACCTGTTTGCAAAGAAAGATGCCAAACCTCGCCTAATACGATGAGTACTTTTATTGCAAGAATTTGATCTTGAAATACGAGACAAGAATGGGGGCGAAAATGTGGTGGCTGATCACTTGTCTCGAATCGAATCTGAAGAACCCATTGAGGGAGTTATTCAAGAGGTTTTCCCATATGAGCAACTTTTCGAGGTGTTTGCAATAATTCCTTAGTTTGCTGACTATACAAATTACTTAGCTTTCAGAGAGTTACCACCGGATATCACTTACCAGCAAATGAAGAAATTCCTCCATGATGTGAAATTTTACATCTGGGATGAACCCCTACTTTTCAAAAGATGCCTTTATTAGATAATTCGCAGATGTGTTCCCGATGAGGAAACTCATGGAATTCTCAGTCAATGTCATTCTACACCTTATGGAGGACATTTTGGAGCAACAAGAACTGCTGCCAAGGCACTCCAATCTGGATTTTATTGGTCTACATTATTCCGGGATAGTTATCAGTTAGTCAAAACATGTGATCGTTGCCAACGACTAGGAAACATCTCCAGACGTCAAGAATTACCATTGAATAACATTTTAGAGGTCGAGCTCTTTGATGTCTGGGGGATTGACTTCATGGGGCCATTTCCCCCTTCCTTTGGCCAAACATATATTTTATTAGCAGTTGACTATGTATCCAAATGGGTGGAGGCCATTTCCACAGCTACCAATGTTGTGAGAGTTGTCATTAAGTTCGTCCAAAAAAATATTTTTACCAGGTTTGGCATCCCAATAGCCATTTTGAGTGATGGAGGCACACATTTTTGTAATAAAATTTTCAACACTCTTCTTGCCAAATATAGTGTGAGGCGTAAAGTTGCGTTAAGATATCACCCACAAACAAATGGCCAAGCTGAAATATCAAATCAGGAGATCAAACAAATCCTAGAGAAAACAGTAAACACAAACTGAAAGGATTGGGCTATGAAACTCGACGATGCCTTATGGGCCTACCGAATTGCTTTCAAAATGCCTATTGGGATGTCCCCATACTGATTGGTGTTTGGCAAAGTGTGTCACTTGCCAATTGAATTGGAACATCGCGCCTTCTAGGCTGTAAAGAAGTTGAATTTCGATCTAAAAGCAGCCGGGGAACAACGTCTCATTCAACTAAATGAAATGACGGAATTCTTTAATGATGCTTACGATAATGCCAAGATCTACAAAGTCCGAACAAAATAGTGGCATGATAGACAAATACTTCGGCGAGAATTCCACCATGGCCAGCAAGTATTGTTATTCAATTCGCGGCTGAAACTGTTTCCTGGAAAATTGAAATCGCAATGGTCTGAACCGTTCACCATAAAGGAAGTACTCCCCTACGGAGCGGTTGAAGTGCAGTGCAAGGATGGGTCCGTATTCAAAGTCAATGGTCAACGTTTGAAGCACTATCACGACACTGAGGCACGACTGAATGATAATATTCTTATCACTGACCTGAAGTAACAGTGGCATGATGTCTGGCTAGACAATAAATAAGCAAGCGCTTACTGGGAGGCAACCCAAAACATCTACTTTAAATTTCATTTTTTTTGTTTATTTTTAAAAAAAAACGTGAGAGCGTCTGAGCGACCATATATTGCCACTACAGCGCCGAGCCTCCCCAGCCAAATTCCCGAGGCTTAGGCGTTGCGGTGCCTCACTAACAAGCGTCGTGGCGCCTCACGCCCATTCTACTACCGCACATCACACCATACGCTCATTTCTCTCGCCCACAACACGTATAGTCCCAAACTTTTGGAATTCTACGCATATCACACCAGAACCGATCTTCACGAGAAACCCATGCCACTCTACCATCTTGGTTCTTGATTTGCTTCACATACCCTTGTTAGACCCATGTCTCGCTGATGTGTGCGTAAGTGGATTGATATTCCTCTTGTTGTAAGTTGTGGAGAGTACTGTAGCACCAACTAATGGCATTCCCAGTCTAGTTTCACCATGCCCACCACATGTTTGGTGAATTACCCCAACGAAGATTTTTCAGTTCACTGCAGTGTAGAGTGCCTCACAATCGTGGTCGAGCGTCACGGGTGCAATCATAACCCCTAAAAAGAGACCAAGGTCCGCCCCCTGCTTTCTTACGATCCTACTCACTTTTGGAATGACGAGGCATTCCTCAATTATACTGCACTTCTTTCGAAGAATCTCATTTGTGAACGAGGCATACGGGTCTCTGATACACATGATCCTGACATGGCCGATATCATTCAAAACTGGGATGGGAAGCATTCACTCAACCCCATGTTGATGCCGTGATACCCGTAGTTCGCGAATTCTATGCTAATCTCAAGGTGCGCCACGAGGATATAGCGGTGCTAGTTAGCGAAAAATGGTCTCATTTCATCAACACACCATAAATGCATTCTATCACCTGCCCAACATTGAGGATGACTAGTACACGGCTTATCTCGCCAACGCTCTTGACTACGACGCGATAATTACCACCTTATGTGGCATTGGAGCCAGTTGGAAAACTAATCAAGGCATTGATGTGCACTTCAACAAAATTAATTTAGAAAAATATGCTAGGGCTTGGTTCTTCTTCGTCTCTGCGAAACTTTTACCAACCAGTCACACATCCCATGTCACCATGGACCGCGCCACATTAACGTACGCCATTATCACAGGAAAATTCATTAACGTTGGCAGGATTATTCAGGACTCTATTCTTGCTACGGTGCGGGGCGCTACCACACGTGGGCTACCTCACCCATCTCTGATTACCGACCTGTGCCACAAAGCGGGAGTTATCTGGGAAAAGGGTGAAGAAATACTTACTGCTCAAGCCCGGATCGATGCGGGTATTCTGGCTCGTTACCAGACCAGAGATGATGATGCCACACATGAGTCTGATCCGTCTATAGTAACTAGTTCCTTCCATAGTTCCAGTCTGTTCCCCCACAACCAATCTCTCCTACCACACTTCCTTCCAATTGGAAATCTGGCTATCTTTGCCAGAGACAGAGACCCTTATCAGGTAGAGCGTGCTTTTCGGAGCGGGACAATTATATCTATTCTTTGACTGACCCTATTACTCATTGGTTGAAATATTCGTGAACTGTGGACTGAATTCTGGAGCCAATGCCATCTGTTTTTCCTTCACCACCCATGTTTCCTCCTTATCCAGTAGAACCATCTGAAGAGGATGAGGATTGATGCTACTACTATCTCAGGTATGTGCCTTGCACTTTTAACTCCTTTATTTTGAGTATTGAGGTCACTGCTCATTTCCAATTTGGGGGTGTTATTGTCAACTTATATACGTAATGCATATGTGTATTATTTTCATGATTTTGTTATTTCAAGCATGACATGCATTTGTATGAGTTAAAAAAAAAACTTGAAAAAAAAGAGTCTAGGACTACTGGTTGCTAGTTCAATGATGAGGTTGTATACATAATATGAGAACGTTGAAAACGATAAGTATGTGAACACCTTTTATCTAATGCCTTGAGTAAGAAATCTAAATCAGACTCGTAAGCACTTAATATAGAGGTTTCTGACAGTAAGATCCTAGGAAGATAACAAAGTGATTAGTTGAAGAAATTAGCTGAAGATGAATGACCGTTTGCTTAGATATTCATCTCCGTTTGCAATCATTTATATCATATGATATGCCAAGCTAAAAAACCACATATAATCGATAAACGTGAAGCTACCCATGGGCGAGTATTATGACCACCATGAGGAGAAATGCTACCTTAAAGGGTAGGTGAGTTCAAAAAAAACATATCATATAGAGCTCAATAGGCAAATATGAAGCAAATTTTTAAGATATCTAGGTTTGTTTGAACCATTGGATACGAAATTCTATTGACGAACTCACCTAGCTAGCTTTTTTAGGATTCGAGTTGTTACCAACCCTTAACACACACACACATTTTGAGACTGATTTAGATTTTTATTCAAGAAGTTGGATCTAAGTTAAATCATGTACTTTGAAGGTTTCTTTGTTTTCATCATTAGGCATTTTTTGAGAACATGCCAGGCACCAGATTTCCTAAGACTCATGTTATTTCTTTGTCATTTTTTTTGTTGCATGATTACATGAGCATAATTCATGACGTTTGTGGGTGTCGCCTCTGTAAGCCCTCACGAGACTATAACTCGTCCACTAAGGTCACCTAGGGGTTTAAAGGCTTATTGCATAAGCTAAATGCAATCGTGGTCCCTACAAAAGTGGCCTAGCTAATTTTATCATTTTAGTTGTTTAAACCAATTTATGTGTTTACTATTTGTTTTGTTTGCTCGGGACTAGAAAAATAATAAGTTTGGGGGTGTTTGATAAGTGTGAAAATTACACACCCATTCTTGCATCCTCAGCTTATTATTTTATTAGATTCCATGTAATTTAATGGTCTTTTGGAGTTGTTTGGTGTTTTGTTATAGGAAGTAGGAAAATCATGGATTCATATTATTATACGGGTTTTGAGAGTTAACGGATGCAACTGAATCACTGAAGGAAGCAAAGAAAGAGAAACAAGGTCAACCAGAAGTCAAGGCAGGCGCCGCGACGCCAACCTACTGGCGTTGCGGTGCCAGTCGCGTCCCATACAAATCCCGAGACTTAGGCGCCGCGGCGCTGCAAAGAAATCAAAAGTTACTAGGGTTTACGAAAAGAAAGAAAAGGGCTGCATGATTTTCTTATAAATTAGCCACTACGTCCAACTCATAGTGGCAGATTTTGACAGCAACAAAACTCTAAAAACACCAGAACAAGAATATATATTCAAGAAGAATATATCAAAAACTGAAGAAAGAAGACAATGCATTGAAGTCCGGAAATACAAGGAATTTGCTTCGGGTTCCATTCTTTTATTTTCTTCTTAGATCTTTTCTATCTATCATTATGTGTTTGGCATAATTTCTATTGTGTTTTGAATCAGCCATGAACTATTCTCATATTCTAGAGTTTGATATAGCCTGATTGCCTGAAACTATGTATTAATTACCAAATAACTTCTATTTATTCTCTTCAAGTTTATTTATGTTTTCCCTATGTTTAATGCTTTATATTTGCTGGCCACAATATGATGATACTATATTTGAAATCATTCACTCGAGAGATGAGATTTTGAGTAGGAATTGCGAAATATAATCGAGGAAGTTTATAGGGTTCGAGAGAATTTATAACTCCTAGAAAAGCGGTTAATAAGAATCACAGGACTTAATAAATTGCTAATTGTTGGATTTTATAGATATTGATGTTTGATAATTGGCAACACTTCCATTGCTGCTCGAGAGAGAGAGTGGAGAACGATTCTTGGCTTATAAACTTGGATTTTGACCATGAGTTAATTGGCATCGTAATTACATAGTGGAAGGCTAGGTGAAATCAGACTTTATGATTCATTCTCTCATTAATATTATCGTAGGCATTCAGTTCGTTTATTTCTTATTATCATTGTTTTTGTTTTTCTAATTAAATCAAATCAAAAATCTGATGTCTAAAAAAAGTTAAGGTTCATAATTATAGTACTTAGTGTAATTTAGATCTCTGAACTCATTCATACTAAACTTAACACCGTGCACTTGCGGTACGATGTAAAATATCACAATATCACACAATCTTGTAAATAACGCAATTAAAGAAAATGAAACAATGTTAGTTAGTTGTTCAAAATTATGTCCTCAGAGAACGCTTAGTAATGAGGTTGGAAAAACTTTCAAAGTACCATACTCAAACTTAAATCCAAGTTATTGAATAAATCATATAAATCAAACTCAAAGTGTGTGTGTGAAGATCCTATCACAGTTCATTCCCTAATTATTTTAGCTCTGTGGTTTCGTTTTGACAATTGAAATCCAATGGGCCAAACCAACCTAAATTTCTCAAAAAACTCTATGTCTGACTATTTACGCATAATTTATTATGGCTTTAAAAACTAACTAAGTTTTTTTTACTTGCACTACCCTTTAAGGCAACATTTCTCCTCATGGTAGCTTTTACACTTGTCCATCTGTAGCTTCACGTTTAAAGGATATAGGTGGTTTTTTTTTAGCCATATCACAAATCACATATAGAGACAAATATCTAAATTATCGGTCATTCATCTTCAAATAATTTCTCAACTTGTCACTTTATCGACTAACTAGGTTTTCACTATTAATGATCTTTTTAAGTGATTTACGAGTCTAACCTAGATCATCTACTCAAGGCATTGAATAACAGTGATTCAGATACTTATAATTTTCTAACACCTCACACTAAATCAAACACTCTCATCATTGGACTTATGTTTCACTCACCTATGATTCTTTTTTTAAAGTATATAAAATACATTAAATATCCAAATTACTCCAAAAAAATTGCAATATTACTTGTATAAATAGCATTCAAAGTGCACTTTCATGGACTTATCACGCCCCCAACTAGCTTATTGCTAGCCCTAATAATTCAAGTTCTAGAATAAACAAATAAAAACTACATAAGCTACTTTTTTTAGGATCACGAATGCATTTAGCATATGTTATAAGCTTTTAAACCCTTATGTGGCTCTAATAGACGAGTTGCAGTCTCCTGAGGGTTTATAATAATGACAACCACATGTCATTTAATAATAAATAAATAAGTACAAAATAAAAATAAAGTCGATATTAAAATAATTGTGGGAACACACAGAAATCTGGGGCGACGCATGCTGTCCTAGGCTCGCGGCCTAGTTGGGAGTATGGAGTAGCCACGGGGGACTAAACCGGAGAGTAATGGAGTCGCCACCCACCCGGTGTGAACCGGGAAAATGAGATTTAAGGCCGCACTCACCCCTCGCAAGGGAAGACCTCAAACCGTTGGGTTCGGAACGGTCTCTTACTTATGTTACTTGTAATAAGGATTTATGTAATAATTTAACCAGGCTTAAATAACATTTATTTCCAAAATATCATGCTTCTACATTCATATGCATACATCAACACGTTCATCACACATGCAACATCACATGGCAATCTCATGAACATATTTCAATCCTATGATACGGAAAACTAAGAACAACATAATCATGCTTGAGTACTATCTCATGAACCTATTAACCAAATAACATGCTAACAGCCTAATCATGCTTGAATACAATCCCAAAAACACATAGAATGGATAAATGCAGGAATACAAATAATATGGTTAGTTATATAGCACAAGAAAGATCAACCAAGAGGCAATTATGCATGAATATGATAAGACAGACTCAGTTCAGTGTGTGCACGTTCGTGTAGCGTTCGTAAACGCGTTCGAACGGAAATGAAACAGAATGCTCGCGTTCGTATGGCGTTTGATAACGCGTTCGAACGGAAATGAAACAGAATGCTCGCGTTCGTATGGCGTTTGATAACGCGTTCGAACGGAAATGAAACAGAATGCTCACGTTCGTATGGCGTTAGTGAACGCGTTCAAACGGAAATGAGACCTGATGCATGATAAGGCAAAAATGCATGCGCGTTCGAGTTGCGTTCGTAAACGCGTTCGAACGGGAACAGACCTGATGCATGAAATGGGACGCAATACATAAACAACAAAATAAAGGGGGCGCGGTGAAGTACTGTCGTAAAGGTGGCCTTTTGAGGGCTCTTGATCTCTCAAAGGGAGGACCTTTAGACCAACATACTAAGCCCATGCGCGTCACATCACATCATGCATACAAACATAAAGACAATCATACTATTCTAAGTATGTCCGATTGATCGTGTCTTGCATCCACCGAACACACATCAACCGGCGCGGCAAAGCATCGTGGTAAGGGCTTTAGCCCCTCCCCATAGGGGATCTCACATCGCACTTACTAAACCCATGCGCTCGGTTGAATCATGCATACGAAAATAAAGACAATCATATCAAACTAGGTATGCTCGATTGAACGTATCTCGCGTTCAACCGAACACACACAATCGGTGCGGCAAAGCGTCGTGGTGAAGGATTTTAACCCCTCCAATTAGGGAACCTTTCATCGCACTTACTAAGCCCATGCACTCGATCATATCATACGGGAATAAGCAACATACCGGATTTAAATGACAAGAAATAAATAACCAAAGCAACGCCACACAAGAGAAGGTGCCGTTAACTCAAGTGGTACGTGGAGTTGTGTCCCATGTACAGACCGCACTACCGTCCATTCGGATTCGGCTACGGAATTTACGTCTGGGTTTCCATCCTATGTACCACAAGAGACGACACTCTTCCATTTCATTCAAGCCACAACATGCTTCCATAAACGACTCTCATACGAATAGAATTCAATAATAATAATAAAAAAATGAATATAAACTAATGAAAAGGTACCCTCAGGTCTAACCTTTTAAATCATCTCTCGGATGTACGGTACACGATCGTCGGAAGGGTGGATGCTCCGCAACTCTCCCGGTTCACTGGTTCACTGTCCTGGTTCGTTGTTCGGCCACTCAAGCTACTGTTCCGACTCCGTTTTGCTGCTGTTTCCTTGTGGTTTTGCTGCCGTTTCCTCTGTGTCCTTTGTTTACTGTTTGTGGACTGTTTTGGTGTTCTTGGTGGACTGTTCTGTGTTTCTTTTTGGTGTGGTTTGTGTGGTTATTTCAAGGATAGTAAGTGCCTTATGTTACTGTTTTAAGGGATTTTAGGGACTGTTTTGGGAGTGATTTAGGCTGCTGTGTTTTATGTGATTTCCGGTGATGATTAGGGTGGTTTATGCTTATAGTTTCGGTGATGTGAGGGTAAGGATGAAGGAAGTGATTTTTGTGATGTCTAGTATTTCTTACTATGATTTTTATGTGAATTCTACGTCTGAGCTAGAGAGGTTCGAGTGGAGGATGGCTAGGTTTGGGGTTGTTTTCTTTCTCTTATAATTTGTGTGAGTTGTATGTGTTTTCTGTGTATGAGCTAGCTAGGGTTGAGAAGGTTGGTGAATGGTTCTTTTTATAGGCAAAAGGGTTGGGCTTGACAAGGAAAGGGATTTGGCTAATTAAAGAGGGATTTGATTTGGTTTGGTTAAGGGAAGTCAAAGATTGAGGGGGGACAAATCTTGGCTAGATAGGGAAGGTTGAATATTTGATTGGCTTGGTTTAGGAATATAATATTTTAAGTTTGGGAATAATCTTATTAGATTGGGAATATAATTGGTTGATTGATTTTAATTAGGCATGATTATATTTTGATTTAGTATGTGATTTGTTTAATTTAGGCATGATTTTAGTTTTTAAGTTGGTAATTGTTTATTTTATGTTTGGTATATGTTTTATTTAATTATTTATTATCTTATTTAGTTAATGTTTTAATTAATTTTATTATTTAAATTGGGATGTGTTTTATGGGCTTTGGGGGGCTAATTGGGCTGGATGAGAGGCTAGCAGCAAAACCAGAATTACCGACACCGTTCGAACGCTTCCTCGAACGCGGCACGAACGCCCGCAATCCGTTTGACGTTCGAACCCGTAAACACGAACGTAGCACGAACGAAAACAGTGAACCTTGTTTATTCTGAATTTCCCATTCCGATGTCCGTTTCCCGTGACCTCCGTGACTTAAAAGGTAGTGCCTCCAAATGAGACTCGTCATAGGGACTAATATGCAAGAATGCAGTGCCTACAGTCGCCCCCACTTTGATGGGACTTGTGTAATGTGCAACATTGACAATCCTATCAAAGTTATGTAATGCATTTCTACTTACCTGGCTCGCCAGCTGCCACTTGACTTACCATGTGTTGAGTTGCGTTGATTTGGTGGTGAGGTGCTGCGACCCTTGGTTCATTCCCGAACCATGCTCCATTTTTAGAGTGTCATTCTCGGCCTGTTCCTTCCTGAATTGTATTGAGATGAGGCTTTATTCCTCCCGAGCTTTATTCCCGAACTGTTGAGATGAGGCTTTATTCCTCCGAGCTTTATTCCCGAACTGCTTACTGTGTAGAGATAGTGCTTTATTCCATGATTGTTTGGACTGTGGGCTTTATTCCCGAACTGTATTGAGATGAGGCTATATTCCCCTGTACTTTGTTCCCGAACTGTTGCGGTGAGGCTTTATTCTTCCCGAGCTTTATTCTCGAACTGTTGAGATGAGGCTTTATTCCTCCCGAGCTTTATTCCCGAACTATTGAGATGAGGCTTTATTCCTCCCGAGCTTTATTCCCGAACTGTACGGACATGAGGCTTTCTTCCCCTTGAGCTTTGTTCTCAAACTATACTGATATGAGGCTTTCTTCCCCTTGAGCTTTGTTCTCAAACTATACTGATATGAGGCTTTCTTCCCCTTGAGCTTTGTTCTCAAACTATACTGATGTGAGGCTTTCTTCCCCTTGAGCTTTGTTCTCAAACTATACTGACGTGAGGCTTTCTTCCCCTTGAGCTTTTTTCCTTCAAACTTATACTGATATGAGACTTTCTTCCTCTTGAGCTTTGTTCCCGAACTGTGTTGATATGAGGCTTTATTCCCCTGGGCTTTATTCCCGAACTGTACTGACATGAGGCTTTCTTCCCCTTGAGCTTTGTTCTCAAACTTATACTGATATGAGGCTTTCTTCCCCTTGAGCTTTATTCTCTGATCTGAGCTGACTGTGGCTTTGTTCTTGAACTGTATTGAATGCATGTTTTTTTCCTGAACTGAACTGAATGTGGGCTTTCTTCCTGAACTGAACTGAATGTAGGCTTTCTTCCTGAACTGTATTGAGTGTGGGCTTTATTCCCGAACTGTGCTGACATGAGGCTTTCTTCCCCTGAACTGATATGGGCCTCGCCCCAAGACTGATACTGATATGGGCCTCGCCCCAGACTGATGCTGATATGGGCCTCGCCCCAAGACTGATACTGATATGGGCCTCGCCCCCAGACTGATACTGGTATGGGCCTCGCCCCAAGACTGATACTGCTAATATGGGTCTCGCCCCCCAGAATGCCATACCCGGCAGAACTGATGCTGAAGTGGGTCTTGCCCCCAGACTGATACTTATATGGGCCTCGCCCCCAGACTGATACAGTGTTGTCGCTGTTTCTGATTGGCTTGTCTTTGCCGTTTTCTCTATTTCTGCTTCAAAACCTGTGAATACAAAACAAAACAAACACAAAAGAATGCAAAGTATTTACGTGTATGCATGCATGCATAAGTTTCTTATCCCGTTAGGTTAGGTCTTCTGCCAATTCTCTTGGTGACTATTCTTCTCTTGGGGAAAGTACCATTTCCACCTGTCTTCACTGATTTGTTCCAGGAACCCATTTCTTTCCAAGTCTAACAGTCCCACTGTCTCCATTTCCCAATTCCTGAATGGCTAACTTATCTTTTTTGCTTGCTTCTTTTGAGGATTCCCTACGTTCTGAGTATCACATTACCAAGATTGAACACACTCATGTTGCAAGTTTGAAAGTAATAGTCTTAGGCAGATAAATGAAATGATCGCCTTTATTATTGTTGAGGAAACGTTCGAACAAAATCAATGTCTTTATTAAAAGTGCAAGATAAACTAGGAGAAACAACAGTGCCTTCTTCTTCAGCCCATGGTTCTTCACCATTGTTATCCCTTATTCCTATGAAGCTGAGTGGTTGAGAGTTTGGAGGACAAGAGTTTCGGGTAGGCCAGAGTTGATCATGTAGTTGGGCAGGGGATTTCTGTGTGCGTTGGGTTGTTCTTTCTCTGGGTCGGGTATTGTATGGGCATCGATGAGGTTTTGGATTTCATGTCTGAGGCGGGGCGCATTGTCGGTGTCATGGCCTTTTTCTTGGTGGAAGTGACAGTATAAGTTTAAGTTCATGTGAGGTGGCACAGGATTTGGAATGGGCCTAGGTTCCAAAGGTTTTAAGAGTCCATGTGCCTTCAGCTTTTCGAATACCTTTGAAAGAGGCTTACCAAGGTTAGAAAATCGTCTGTTCTTAATGGCAGTGACTTCAGCAGTAGCAGGCATAGTCCCTGAATGTCCCCCAATATTCCTTCTGTTCTGTCCATAAAACTTTCTGTTCTCGGCTTCCTCCTCCTCAATATCCATAACTGTCTCCCTCAGCTGTCGAAAATCAGTAATCATCGAAGTCATTCTCCTCAGTTTGCCATAAATAGAGGGCTTGGTGCCCTTGATGATCATTTTGATATGGTCCTTTTCTGAGGGCCGGGTCTGCATCTTCAGAAGCTGGCTCCTCCAGCGGTCCACATATTCCTTGAAATTTTCCTCCGGCTTCTGCTTGATATTTTCTAAGTCACGGAGTGACAAGTCAATCTCCAGGTCCGTGACATATTGTTTTAAGAAAGCATCAGCAAGCTCCCTCCAATCTTCCTTAACCTGCTTGTCTAGGTTATGGTACTATACTACGGGTGCCCCCTCGAGTGACATCCCGAACATCTTTTGTACTTGGCGCTGAGACAGGCAAACTGAACTCATAACAGACACATACTGACGGAGATGCACCCTCGGATCTCCATTCCCATTGAACTTAGCCATATCTGGCATCTTGAACTGTGCAGGCAACTGTTCCTCAAAAGTCAATGTGTCATAATCCAGCAAATCCTCATTCTTACCCCTCATCTTGCGGGTAACGGATTCAACCTGATCCCTGAGTTTCTGTATCTCGGCCTGAGACCCAATCACTTTGTCTGTTGCATACTCTGCCATATCATCATCAAAAGCGGGGATATCATCCCCAAACCCATTCGGAGGCTCCTCACGCCTTACATTCTCAGAATCTCCCCCGGCTCGGGGCACAACCATATTTGTCATGGCAGCAGTCAAGGCTTGCAACTGTTCAGTAATCTTGGCGAAGCCATTTTCCAACTGATCTATCCGGGATACCTCAGTATCTGATTCACTCATGTCTGTTCTCAGTATTTTGGTGAGTCTTCCTTTTTTTCTAACCCAACGGGAATCTATGGTGTCTTTTTTAAGACACAGAGGATGTCAACAAGGTACATGTATGCATGATGTGCATAAGAAGTATATAACATATATTAAATCAAATAAAATTCTCAAACAAATCGGCCTATTATCATTTTAGAAGCTTTTGGGACAACTGTCATAAGAGTGAACCCGTCCCAGTTTAAATGGCCCAACGAGTTCATGTCTTATGGCAAAGAGCCCAACTAAATCCAAATGATAATATTCCGAACACAATCATAAAATGGCCCATTGTTATTTAGAAGCCTTTTGGCCCAATCGTCAGAAGATGTGTCCTTGTCCCAGTTTAAATGGCCCAACAAGCCCATATCCCATGATAAATGGTCCAAATGGATCCAAACAACGATGTTCCCAAACACAAGCATAAAAGAAAGATGATGCAAACATCACATAATAATTTTTTTCAAAGTGGCCCATCAACATTTCAGAAGCTTTTGGCCTAATAGTCATAAGGTGCGAACTTGCCCCAGTTTAAATGGCCCAGCAAGCCCGCATTTCTGACAATAGTCCAACTGCATCCAAATGAGGATGGTCCACAAGCACATATCAAGGAAATAATTGTTACTTTAGCCAACCCGGTCTATAGGTGGGTTAGTAAGAGTATAGACAAAGGCTCTCACCGGCGAAGGATGGCCCACAACTAGGTCTCCCCATTCAAGGGTTCGAGCAACCAAGTGAGCGCGCCCCTTTTTTTACACTAAGGTACGTGCCAATGAGCTATGGTGTGTGACGGACTGTCAAATGGATTTCCCGTTGTAGATCCCCCAGAGGGAAGGTGGAGCGAGGCTCACTTAAATACCCAAGCCTCTTAGGCTCTTATCGTTTGTTGTCAGGAATAAACAACGAGTCCTCCAAATTAGTCCATCACAATAGGCTACGAGTAGATGGCTATCTAGGTGCCTTCACAGCTTTTCCTTCTAGAAAGGTAGTGAATGAAGGAAGACACCAAACCATTACATAGCCTAAAAATGCCTTTGATTAAACCTCACTTTATCCACTATAGACACGGTCAATTAAAACATAAATCCAAACATCACAAGACAATATTTCGGGGCTAATTCTCTATCCCCAGTGGAGTCGCCAGACTGTGGGAACACCAGGAAACTGGGGCGACGCATGCTGTCCTAGGCTCGCGGCCTAGTTGGGAGTACGGAGTAGCCACGGGGGACTAAACCGGAGAGTAATGGAGTCGCCACCCGGTGTGAACCGGGAAAATGAGATTTAAGGCCGCACTCACCCCTCGCAAGGGAAGACCTCAAACCGTTGGGTTCGGAACGGTCCCTTACTTATGTTACTTGTAATAATAGGATTTATGTAATAATTTAACCAGGCTTAAATAACATTTATTTCCAAAAATATCATGCTTCTACATTCATATGCATACATCAACACGTTCATCACAACATGCAACATCACATGGCAATCTCATGAACATATTTCAATCCTATGATACGGAAAACTAAGAACAACATAATCATGTTTGAGTACTATCTCATGAACCTATTAACCAAATAACATGCTAACAGCCTAATCATGCTTGAATACAATCCCAAGAACACATAGAATGGATAAATGCAGGAATACAAATAATACGGTTGGTTATATAGCACAAGAAAGATCAACCAAGAGGCAGTTATGCATGAATATGATAAGACAGACTCAGTTCAGTGTGTGCACGTTCGTGTAGCGTTTGTAAACGCGTTCGAACGGAAATGAAACAGAATGCTCTCGTTCGTATGGCGTTTGATAACGCGTTCGAACGGAAATGAAACAGAATGCTCGCGTTCGTATGGCGTTTGATAACGCGTTCGAACGGAAATGAAACAGAATGCTCACGTTCGTATGGCGTTAGTGAACGCGTTCAAACGGAAATGAGACCTGATGCATGATAAGGCAAAAATGCATGCACGTTCGAGTTGCGTTCGTAAACGCGTTCGAACGGGAACAGACCTGATGCATGAAATGGGACGCAATACATAAACAACAAAATAAAGGGGGCGCGGTGAAGTACTGCCGTAAAGGTGGCCTTTTGAGGGCTCTTGATCTCTCAAAGAGAGGACCTTTAGACCAACATATTAAGCCCATGCGCGTCACATCACATCATGCATACAAACATAAAGACAATCATACTATTCTAAGTATGTCCGATTGATCGTGTCTTGCATCCAACCGAACACACATCAACAGGCGCGGCAAAGCATCGTGGTAAAGGGCTTTAACCCCTCCCCATAGGGGATCTCACATCGCACTTACTAAACCCATGCGCTCGGTTGAATCATGCATACGAAAATAAAGACAATCATATCAAACTAGGTATGCTCGATTGAACGTATCTCGCGTTCAACCGAACACACATCAATCGGTGCGGCAAAGCGTCGTGGTGAAGGATTTTACCCCTCCAATTAGGGAACCTTTCATCGCACTTACTAAGCCCATGCACTCGATCATATCATACGGGAATAAACATATACCGGATTTAAATGACAAGAAATAAATAACCAAAGCAACGCCACACAAGAGAAGGTGCCGTTTACTCAAGTGGTACGTGGAGTTGTGTCCCATGTACAGACCGCACTACCGTCCATTCGGATTCGGCTACAGAATTTACGTCTGGGTTTCCATCCTATATACCACAAGAGACGACACTCTTCCATTTCATTCAAGCCACAACATGCTTCCATAAACGACTCTCATGCGAATAGAATTCAATAATAATAATAAAAAAACGAATATAAACTAATGAAAAGGTACCCTCAGGTCTAACCTTTTAAATCATCTCTCGGATGTACGGTACACGATCGTCGGAAGGGTGGATGCTCCGCAACTCTCCCGGTTCACTGGTTCACTGTCCTGGTTCGTTGTTCGGCCACTCAAGCTACTGTTCCGACTCCGTTTTGCTTCTGTTTCCTTGTGGTTTTGCTGCCGTTTCCTCTGTGTCCTCTTCTTACTGTTTGTGGACTGTTTTGGTGTTCTTGGTGGACTGTTCTGTGTTTCTTTTTGGTGTGGTTTGTGTGGTTATTTCAAGGATAGTAAGTGCCTTATGTTACTGTTTTAAGGGATTTTAGGGACTGTTTTGGGAGTGATTTAGGCTGCTGTGTTTTATGTGATTTCCGGTGATGATTAGGGTGGTTTATGCTTATAGTTTCGGTGATGTGAGGGTAAGGATGAAGGGAGTGATTTTTGTGATGTCTAGTATTTCTTACTATGATTTTTATGTGAATTCTACGTCTGAGCTAGAGAGGTTCGAGTGGAGGGATGGCTAGGTTTGGGGTTGTTTTCTTTTCTCTTATGATTTGTGTGAGTTGTATGTGTTTTCTGTGTATGAGCTAGCTAGGGTTGAGAAGGTTGGTGAATGGTTCTTTTTATAGGCAAAAGGGTTGGGCTTGACAAGGAAAGGGATTTGGCTAATTAAAGAGGGATTTGATTTGGTTTGGTTAAGGGAAGTCAAAGATTGAGGAGGGACAAATCTTGGCTAGATAGGGAAGGTTGAATATTTGATTGGCTTGGTTTAGGAATACAATATTTTAAGTTTGGGAATAATCTTATTAGATTGGGAATATATTGGTTGATTGATTTTAATTAGGCATGATTATATTTTGATTTAGTATGTGATTTGTTTAATTTAGGCATGATTTTAGTTTAAGTTGGTAATTGTTTATTTATGTTTGGTATATGTTTTATTTAATTTTTAATTAATTTAATTATTATCTTATTTAGTTAATGTTTTAATTAATATTTATTTATTTAAATTGGGATGTGTTTTATGGACTTTGGGGGGCTAATTGGGCTGGATGAGAGGCTAGCAGCAAAACCAGAATTATCGACACCGTTCGAACGCTTCCTCGGGTCGGGCGCAGCGGAAGCGCGGGTTTAAGGTGCAAAACGTATTTCAAAACTTTTTCAAAATACCAAGTAAATTATTCAATATCTAATATGAATAATCTATTCGGATTCCACCCATAAACTAAAACATTACTCACATTTATGATCCGATCAAATGGAGTAATAATCCGACCACAAAAATTACCGACCACATTAGGTCCGACCAGACGAGGACCGACCACATAAGTGCCGACCACATTAGGTCCGACCAGACGAGGACCGACCACATAAATTCCGACCACATTAGGTCCGACCAGACGAGGACCGACCACATAAGTGCCGACCACATTAGGTCCGACCAGACGAGGACCGACCACATTAGGTCCGACCAGACGAGGTCCGACCACAAAAGTGCCGACCACATTATGTCCGACCAGGGTCAAACAGACTAATATTTTTCATGCATCATATACAAATCCAAATACTCAACATAAATGAAAAGCCAAAAAGTGGTACAAGGTCAAAAACTTGAAACCAATACTTAAATCAAGTTTCTAAAACACCATTCTTCCATCCAATCAAAGTCTCAACACAATGAAACAACTCAAGATCAAATCTAGGTCATCTAAGAGTGGGTCAACAACTCTAGATTAGCAACTTGGTTTCCAAAACCTTAAAAGAAAGTTTATTACTACAATAGTTATACACTTCCTTCATTACACATGCTTCACACTTCACCAAAACTTCCATCAACAAAAACCACAAGGAACAAAGAAAGAAACATCCTAAGAATGTCATATATTAAAGCCTAGAACCTAATGAACAAATTCCTTACTAATAGCAAGTTCAAGAAACTTACTAAAAATCCAAGCTTTTTGATTTTTGTCTTTCTTTTCTCAAGCTTCCTTTTGTCTTTCTTCAATGGAGTTTTTATGTTTTGTAAAGTGTATTAGGTTAATGAAATGAAAAGCAAATGAAAACAATATATACTTGTGAAAGAAAATGCCTTGGCCGAAACTAACAACAAGCATATACCAAAAATTTTCATTTCAAATTCATTTCAAAGTCATTTAATCAACTTGACAAATATCTAAAACACTTTATGGATATTTATTTAAGTCAACAATTGCACATAATACCATTTACTTAATATATCCTAATGTAAGATATTTATATTTTAATTAATTTAATCATTTAACAATTAAATAATCAATTAATTAATCAAATACAAATATATTAAATATATGTATAATATTTACATTAAATATTAAAAACATATATTCATTTAGGATATAAGTCAAAAAACTCATTTTGACTATTAATTAATGTGTATTTAAATTAATCAAGTATTAAATGTAAATACACAAAATTAAGCAAATGACTATCTAGTCTTTTTAGCATGTATCTTGCGTTTAACCTTTAAACGACTTTATAAATAATCAATATTATTTATTAATGTTGCTCTAGTGCTATACGAGTATGTTTCATTATTGAGACTCTCTAGGTTCAGGTATATCTGTCACGAAATCTAATTTCGTGTCCATAATCTATCCACCCGTAGATTATGACGATCACGGATAATCTCGCTGAACCATACAGGTCGAGGTCATGGCAAATGTATAATTCCTCCGTCACAGGTATCCGGATAAATCCCAGAGATATAGATGTAAACGTCAAATCTCTATCGGGATTATCCAGTCGACTATTCTATTAGCAATCTCAAAAAAGAATGTTTAGAACTAGCTTCTAAACTTTACCACGGGCCCATGGTTTTATCTGATTGCTAATCATATGGACTACCTATGCTCTGATACACAGAACTGACGGATCCTATCTTGATACACATAGGACACCCTGAGGATCTATCTACACCCAACGAACAGGCGGAGGTCTGATCTAAATAGATCGGTGACGTGACTGCCGTCTAAGTGTAGAAGATGTCTCATGTGCCCACAATGGCATCTCAAGTCTAAGAATCACAAGTGCTACTCAACCCAAGAAGATTCTTATTGACGCTGGTGTACCATCCATTAAGAATCTTCGGTGAGTCGTTCAGTGTTTATCCGCTATAAACACCTACACGTCTATACTAGTCTCCAAGACTAAAGGTTCATTGAGAAACCATTGGAATCATATATTCCAGTATACAACATGTACCGGTCTCAACGGGTTTACTATATTGACCAAATAGTGTAAACCTTGACCAGGAACTGTCTGAGAATGACAACGTCATGATACTACTCAATGTCCGTTGCGACGCTTTTGCAACTGTATCATGACTAATCATTCTCGGGTCATTACGTCTTTACATATAGAAATATAGATTATATTATAGAAATTGCATATATTATTCATAATAATAATGTTTTACAGAAGTATTAACAGAAATACAACCGGGAATTGGCGCTCTGAGCACCAACCCCAACATGTGTCATCAAAAGGCTTGGTTGGGTACTCTCGCCTAACTATCTCAATATTTGTTTCATTCAAATCATTAATTAAATAATCCCGAGAAGTATCAAATAAATTATAGATGTCAGCAATCTCAGTATCATCAAAATAATCACCAGACTTATAATTACAAATAAAATACTCAAGTTGATAAGTGTGATTTATACCCACTTATTATGACATTCTTAGCCTATTATTTTATTATGTTTCGAGTAATTTAATGTCATTTATAGTTTATTTTATGTCTTAATTTTAGGAAGTATTAAAACATCAAGAATGGAGTGAATACGCGTGTTTTGGGAACTTTCGGATGCAAGGAACACGTGGGGCCAAGAGAATGAGTTACAAAAGTTGACCAAACAAATTGTTAATTAAAGAAAGAAGGAAGAAGTGGCGTGAGAGAAGGCAACAAATCTTTGAATAAATAAGAAAGTCACGTGGACCTTGGAGAGAGAAGGGATGTGTGGGCCCAGCTTGATGTTTGATTTTATAAAATAAGTAAAGAAGAGAAGAGAGAAGCTTGAAAAATAAATTGAAAAGTTGATGTTGACCAAGTTGAGAGCATATACACGTGGGCCATATTTGTGAAAGAAATAGAAGCCACAATTCTTGACCAAGTGAGAAAAGAATGAAATGAAAGAAGAAAGCAAGTGGGCCCCATTGCATTATTTAAAGAGAGCTGCGCAGAACACATACAAAGAAACAGAGTCGCGGCGCCTGAAGGCCTCATGCTCTCAATACTTAATCCCGAGAGAACAGCTCCAACAATAGGCGTCGTGGCACCTACAAGCCGTATCAGCCCATACATAAACCTGAGCAATGGGCGCTGCAACGCCCATTGGTTGGCACCGCAGCGCCCCATGCGGTAAGAAGACAGGCGCGCTCCAGGACGTGATTTTTAGGGTTTTTAAAGATACCCAATGACTCGCAGCCTCCATTATAAATAGAATAGTTAGTCCAAGACTCAGGGAAGAGGCTAATACACAGCACAAAACACCCAAATACATATTTTTATGGATCCAATGAGGAGGATTGAAGAGCAACAAGAGGAGACAAAGGCAGTGACATCCGAAGAGGAAGAGATTCAATTCGGGTTTTATCATCTTATTTCTTTCTTAGAACTCTAATGATTTCCATTATATTCATGACCTTGTTCTTATTGTTTTTATCTATTGTCATGAACTAAACTCCTTAATTCTGGAGAATGATGTAACTAATGCTTTAACCTTTGTATTGATTGTCAATTTTGTGTTTTATTCAGTTTATTTATATTCTTTTGAGTTTAATGCTTCTTGATTGCTGGCCACAATTGAAGATGATATATGTTTGAAATATATCATTCGAGAGAGGAGATTTTGAATGGATCTAGAAAATATGACCTAGGATTTTATAGAGTTCGAGAGAATCTGTAGTTCCTTTGAAGTCGTTAACATAGAATCACAAAGCGTAATGCGTTGTTAACTACTGGATTTTTATAGAGATATCGAAGTCTGTAGTTGATGATATTTTCACTCGGTACTTGAGAGAGAGGGTGGATATTTTAGGAGTCTTGACTTATAAACAATATAACTGAACAAAAATTAATTGGCATGACAAATACATAGGTGACAGCTAGGTGAAATCAGGATCTGTAATCTCTATCGTATTAGTTCCTCCTATCAAATTATTTTTATATTTATTTATTTAATTGAATCTTTATTAATTATCGTCTAAATAAAGTTAGGATTATCAATTGTAGTACTTAGTACGAGTTAACGCAATCCATGTGGGTTCGACACTCTAAACTCATTTATACTAAAACTTGACACCGTACACTTGCGGTACGATATAAAATATCACAACAAGTTTTTGGCGCCGTTGCCTGGGATTGTTTGTTTAATTCACATTAATACTACTACCAAGTAATTTTAGCTTTAATTTAGATTTAGATTTTTATTTTTATTCTTAGTTTATTTTTATTTTATTTTGTTTATTGATTTTTTTTTTCTTTTGGTGCTTCAGTGAATGTGAAAATCCAAAAGTCTTGACTCGCTCATGTTTGATCCTGAAATAGAAAGAACTGCGATGAGACTAAGGAAAGAAAGGAAAATTGAACAAGAAGCGATGACAACTGAAAACAGAGAGAACAACCCACGTCAGGTGGCAATCAGAGATCACTTCAAGCCGATCATTGATGATACCTATTCTGGGATTGCTTATCAACCAATCAACACCAACAATTTTGAGTTAAAACCTGCATTGATTAATATAGTACAAAGAAATCAGTTTGGGGGTTCAGCTGTAGAGGATCCCAGCTTACACTTAAGGATGTTCATGGAGATCGCAGATACTATAAAGATGAATGACGTGAGTAAAGAGGCCATCAGGCTACGCTTATTCTCATTCTCTTTACGGGATAAAGCGTGGGATTGGCTTCAATCAATACAGACGGGGAGTATCATGACATGGCATGATATGGCCACGAAATTTCTTGAGATGTTCTTTCCACCAGCTAAATCAGCTCAACTGAGGGCAGAAATCAGTATATTTAAGCAGCTGGAGACTGAGATTCTATATGAAGCATGAGAATGCTTTAAGGATCTACTACGAAGATGCCCACAACATGATTATGCAGATTGGGTCCAGATTCAGTTGTTCTATAATGGGTTGAATAGTTCGAATAAGACTGTGGTTGATGCAGTAGCTGAGGGAGCTCTATTCAAGAAATCAGCTGAAGACGCCTATAATTTGTTAGAAGAAATGGCCATTAACCATTTTCAATGGCCAAGTGAACGTGCTACGGTGACCAAAGTGGCTGGAATATATGAAGTGGACCCTCTTGTGGCACTTACAGCTCAGATTTCCACCTTATCTACTCAAGTAGCAGCCCTGACAAATCCACGAGTACCATTTATTGAATCAGCAGCAGCTACAAATATGCGGTTATTGGAAGGAAACCCGAACTTTGAGCAAGTCCTATATGTGAACAATCGGAACTTCAACAGCTATAGAGGAAATCCTCTGCCTAATCGCTATCATCCAAACTTGTCATATGCTAACACAAAGAATACTTGCAGCCTTCATCTGGTTTTGACTATCAAAGAGCTGAGCATAAATCTTCCTTAGAAGATTTCATGAGCACGTTTGTTGCTAATACTTCAGCGAGGTTTGAAAGAATGAGTCAAGGCTAGACAATATTGAGACACACATGGAAAATATCAGGGCAACAATGAAGCCCTTAGAAACACAGATTGGGCAGATTACTTCCGCCATGACCAAGCAGCAGTAAAGGGTATTTGGATAAACTGCAACAGTTACCAAGCTATCTTTTTCATGTCAAAGCAGCCAGTGGATACAAAAGAAGAAGCTATCATGACCACCATTTGGGTGGTTGCGTCTGGCTGAAGACGTTAAACTTAGCGCTAGCAGGGAGACAACCCTTGCATTTATTTTATTATTATTTCCTTTATTTTTAATTTTTATTTTATTGTGTGCTATTTGTTTATTTATTCGTTTTGCATGCTATTTATGCAGGTAACACGAGACACACAACACCCGCACAACCAAATTCTAACCAGCAGGAGCCTGATCAACTTCATGCACGGTAGTGTTGTTCCTTAATCTGGTTTCTTTATATTTATCTTACATTGAGGACAATGCAAGTTTTAAGTTTGGGAGTGTGTGCATGTTGTTTACTTGTTATTTATTTGTTTAAGTTGAAAAAAAAAAAGAAAAAAAATTGTTTTTTTTAGTCCTAGATAGTAAAACATAAATCCTATGATGAATTTTGTTTGTTTATGAGTGAAATTTTAGAAACGATAAGTGTCCAATTTACTTTTATCTGATGTCTTGAGTAGTTGATCTATGTTAGACTCGTAAGCACTCAATTATAGGTTTTTAGCAATAAAAACTTAAGTAGTTGACAATGTGACTAGTTGAAGAAATTGCATGTCGATGAATGACCGATTGCTTAGATGTCTATCTTGATTTGCTAGTGTTATGATGTATGGTATGGATAGAAATAAAAGAAAAAAGTCTTTAAAGAAAGAAAATAAACCACATATAACCGATAAGCGTAAAGCTACCCATGGACGAGTATTAGGACCATCATGAGGAGAAATGCTACCTTAAAGGGTAGGTGTGTTGAAAAAAAAAGCAAAAAAGAAAGTAAAAAGAGACAAGAAAGGACAAAAGAAAAATCATACCATACTGAGCACAAAATAAAGCAATTACAGAGCATAATTGAGATATCTAGGTTGGTTTGACCCATCGATTCCAATTCTTAAACAAAATCATTAAGTTGACTTACTTGGGAATCAAGCTGTGAATGAACCTTTACACACACACACACAACGAGTCTAGCCTAGATAATCTATTCAAGAATTTGAATTTGAGTCGCAGTTGCGTACTTTGAAGGTTCTTTGATTTCATTTATAAGATTTCTTTGAGGATAATTCTATGCGTAACTATCGGGACTATTTCTTTTGTTATTTTTATATTTTGTATGATTGCATGTGTGTGAATGACGTTTGTGGGTATCGTCGCTTAAACCCTCACGAGACTATAACTCGTCCACTAGGGCCGCCTAGGGGTTTAAAGGCTTGTTGCATACGCTAAACGCAATCGTGATCCCTACGAAAGTGGCTTAGTTAATTTAGTAATTTTTATTTGTTAATTTGATTTAGTTTTTATTTTTATCTTTTGCTCGGGACTAGCAAAACATTAAGTTTGTGGGTGTTTGATAAGTGCGGTTTATACCCACTTATTATGGTATTCTTAGCCTATTATTTTATTATGGTTCGAGTAATTTAATGTCATTTATAATTTTTTTTATTCTTAAAAGTTGAGCAAATGAATTGTTAATTAAAGAAAGAATGAAGAAGTGGCGTGAGAGAAGGCAACAAATCTTTGAAGGAATAAGAAAGTCACGTGGACCTTGGAGAGAGAAAGTATGTGTAGGCCATAGTTTGGTGTTTGATTTTACAAAATAAGTAAAGAAGAGAAGAGAGAAGCTTGAAAAATAAATTGAAAAGTTGATGTTGACCAAGTTTAGAGCATATACACATGGGCCATATTTGTGAAAGAAACAGAAGCCACAATTCTTGACCAAGTGAGAAAATAATGAAATAAAAGAAGAAAGCACGTGGGCCCATTGCATTATTTAAAGAGAGCTGCGTAGAACACATACAAAGAAACAGAGCCGCGGCGCCTGAAGGCCTCATGCTCTCAATACTTAATCCCGAGAGAACAACGCCACAACGCAACAATTAGGCGTCGTGGCACCTACAAGCCGTATCAGCCCATACATAAACCCGAGCAATGGGCGCTGCAACGCCCATTGATTGGCACCACAGTGCCCCATGCGGTAAGAAGACAAGCGCGCTCCAGGATGTGATTTTTAGGGTTTTTTAAGATACCCAATGACTCGCAGCCTCCATTATAAATAGAATAGTTCGTCCAAGACTCGGGGAAGAGGCTAATACACAGCATAAAACACCAAAATACATATTTTTAGAGATCCAAGGAGGAGGATTGAAGAGCAACAAGAGGAGACAAATGCGGTAACATCCGAAGAGGAAGAGATTCAATTCGGGTTTTATCATCTTATTTTTTTCTTAGAACTCTAATGATTTCCATTAGATTCATGACCTTGTTCTTATTATTTTTATCTATTTCATGAACTAAACTCCTTAATTCTGGAGAATGATGTAACTAATACTTTAACCTTTGTATTGATTGTCAATTTTGTGATGAAGTTTTATTCAGTTTATTTATATTCTTTTGAGTTTAATGCTTCTTGATTGTTGGCCACATTGAAGATGATATATGTTTGAAATCTATCACTCGAGAGAGGGGATTTTGAATGGATTTAGAGAATATAACCTAGGATTTTATAGAGTTCGAGAGAATCTGTAGTTCCTTTGAAGTCGTTAACATAGAATCACAAAACGTAATGAGTTGTTAACCACTAGATTTTTATAGAGATATCGAAGTCTGTAGTTGATGATATTTTCATTTGGCACTCGAGAGAGAGAGTATATTTTAGGAGTCTTGACTTATAAACAATATAACTGAACAAAGATTAATTGGCATGACAAATACATAGGTGACAATTAAGTGAAATCAGGATCAATAATCTATATCGTATTAGTTTCTCCTATCAAATTGTTTTATATTTATTTATTTAATTAAATCTTTATTAATTATCGTCTAAATAAAGTTATGATCATCAATTGTAGTATTTAGTACGAGTTAACGTAATCCCTGTGGGTTCGACACTCTAAACTCATTTATACTAAACTTGACACCGTACACTTGCGGTACGATATAAAATATCACAACACAAGTAAGGCAAGGTTTTTATAAATAACCACGTATGGAGATGTAAACTTAAGAGCTGTAGGGAATGTGACTTTATGTCGAAATTCTATTGGCTCTTCTTCCCTAATCGAGTTACTGTTCTTATCATTAAAGTGTTTGGGCGACTCCTAAGGCTTGAGAACCTGAAATGGAGCATCCATCAATATTCCACTACGAGTAGCAATGGCATTGACCTCCTTGAAGTCTATATTATCACCATTTGAAGTTTGTGTCGTATGTTGACTTTAAGGGTTTAGTTGAACTTGGGCATGAAATTTCCTTCTCTCAATTACAGACAAGACATTGGTCAATCTAGACATTTGATAATGTCTATCTTTATTCTCATCAACCACTTGAGTTAGCAAAGTATCAAACCTCTGATTTCACTACAAGAGAGAATGTGGGATTACCGACCGAAAATATTCCGTCGGTAAAATTCGGTAAAAACCGACTATTTAAAGATTCAGAAATTTACTAACCTCATACCGACCGATAAATTACCGACGGATTAATCCGTCGGTATTCTGTCGGAAAAAAAGACGTGCCAAATGGCGCCAAGCTTTTATTGACTTCTTACCGACCAAATTTTCAATCGGTAAACAAATTCAATTTACCAACTGACTATATAAGTCAGTATTGCGTCAACTTTACCGACTACATGATAGAATTAAGATATCACACTTTCACTTTGATAAATGACTTCAATTAGTATGACGGTGGCCTTAACTTGACGGATTAAACCTATTTTGGTTGGTATTACCTATCTTTTGTTCCTTTTTTGGAAAATAAAAACTGCAACAACGCGCGAGTCTATCCAGGGGTGGGCAAATTAGTTGAATCGAACCGAAAATATCAATTCAGTTCGGTTTATGTTTGAGTTAAACTGACTGGTTTGGTTCGATTCAAATCGTAAATCGAACCGTTTGTAAAATCATGAACCGAACTGATGGAACCGATTGGTTTAATGGTTAATACTTCTAAAAAAAACCGAACCAAACCAAATTGATTCGATTTTAACAGTTCAATTCTGATCAGTTCTTAATTTTTTGAACCGATCGGTTCTCGATTTGGTTCAAAACCAAACCGAACCGATACTTGCCCATATCTATATATATATAAAAGAAGAAGAAGCTAGTGGAACGATGGAACGAGAATAAGTAGTGACATTAATAACGGAAGGACACGTATCGATTGGAATAGATACGGATATGGCTTAAACATAAGCATGTCTTTGATATTTTCCGGTCCATTTCTGCATACTCTTGTAATTTCTATGTTATTGAGAGTTTGAGGCATATTATTAGGTTTACTTGGCACCCAAATCAAGAATCTGATATCACACTTGTACCTCTCCGCTTCCGGCTAGGGTTTTAGTTTTAGCAGTCTCTCTCAGGTTCGATTTTTCTTCTTTTATTTCTACTCTTTAATTAATTAAATTTATATTTGTTTGTATATTATTAGCTCATGTTAAATCCTGATACGAGTTTTATCTCATATGACTATGATTAAGGTTTTGAATATTTGCCCAAATTTTTGGTTTGCTTTTTGAATTTTGTTCTGTTTTTCTGGTTTTGTTTATTTTCGATTAGTCGCTTTTAATATTCGATGGTGGTTTCCTTTGTAGTGGTCTTATTAATTTTCTTTAGTTGCTATGCTTACATACTGTTTTGCTAGTAACATATTCTCTATTTATGAATTTGCGTTCTTTGATCTTAAAATTAGGTGTTAATGTTTATATTGCTTTCTGTTGACTACATACCATTTAGGAAAATGAACTTCAACAATGTCAAAGTTCCCAAGCTGCCGGGTGGCGGTGCTGTTTCTGCTTTAATTAAGGTGGGGGTTATTGGTGGGCTTGGTTTGTACGCTGCTGCTAATAGTCTCTACAATGTGGAGGGAGGTCATCGTGCCATTATGTTCAACCGCGTAGTGGGTGTCAAAGACAAGGTTTCATTTTATATAATAAAACCTCGTTTACATATGCAGACAGGTTTTAGATTTGTATTGACCCAAAAAATATTTTTGTTTACTATGTCCATCATTGATCATAGTGCTATAACTATTAAGTGGGTTTTGGATTGGACTACCTATCCTTTTTATTATTTCAGAGAACTAGTGCATCATCTTTTGTGCGAACATTTTTTTTATAATTTTGTCTGTACACGGATGGAGTTACCCTTAGAATATTTGGTTGGTATTAGCATCTTCTTCTCTGGAGAATGTGATGGGTATGGATCATGATCGCAATTCTATTTGCTTTAAATTACATCATTGCTGTTTCTTATGCTCTTCTTTATCTTATAGTTCAAGAGCCTTCAGAATTTTTACTTGATTTTCTTTGTTTTGAGCTCTATTACTTTTATTTGGTTATTTTACAATAGCGTTTCTTTCATTTTTGGGAATACATGTTTTCCTGTTCTTAGCTCCATGAGATTCATTGGCCCTTTTCTTTTAAACCATTCTTTTGGGATGACAAAATAGAGCTTCTTATCTGAGTGTCGATTGTACTGGTGGCCTGATAGTTTGTCTTTGGAATTAATATATGTATCTATTCGATAACTTTATATGCTGGCATCGCTGATTTCTGTGATATTTCTCTTTGTTCTGTAATTTTTGCATTGTACTAGATGCCATTGGTCATTACTTGTTGAATATGCAGGTTTATCCGGAGGGGACACATCTTATGATTCCATGGTTTGAGAGACCTGTCATCTATGATGTTCGTGCACGACCCCACTTAGTAGAGAGTTCTACTGGTAGCCATGATCTTCAGACAGTAAATACATTCTTCTTAGTTATTCTTGTTATTGTGAATTGATTCAGTCTATAGTTGGTAATACATGCTTGGTGGTATGATATGTAAAGATCTTGCACTTAAATCTATAAAAGCTTGCTAGCATATAATAGTGAAACTTGGCTAAACCATTTTTCACCGCTTTTTTTTCTTCTTTCTCCGATTGCTAATATCACGTATTCATAAGGTAAAGAATGTTGAAAAAGTTAGAACGCTCAAAGAACGGTTTTTAAGCATGATTCATTGGAGTACTCTTTGCTCTCTAGACTTTACAAATCTTACTCTATTTTTGTTTGTGATCTACTGTTTGGGATTTCATGCGCCCTGTACATATTCTACGCGGGAAAAAAAGTGTGGGGGGGGGGGGGGGGGGTGTACCATTGTAGCTATCAACCAATGGGCACTAAGGCCCAATTTTTGTTAAAATCTTTGCACTTTGGTTCCAATTTGAAATAAAATGGAAATCACTGGCATAGGACTACCATAGAGTATCATTTGATAATGATTTCTCATGAATACACATTTATTCATTCGCTCTGCTCGACACTGGGATCATGCCCGGCGCAAGACTGCCTTTTTTTAAAAGTCACAATTTGACATTTTGACCTCAATCTTAATTTAATTCCACAATTACCGTTGATTAATTTACAGGGCTTTACAATTACCCCCTCATTTCTTATTAATTTTTTCTACATTGGGTGTTTTCGCTCTTAACTATTGTATACATTTGAAGTGGGTTGTCATTGTCAGTCCTTTTTTTCCTCATTTCTTATTAATTTTGGGGTAATACATATACTACATTGGGTGTTTTCGCTCTTAACCATTGTATACATTTGAAGTGGGGTTGTACTTGTCAGTTCTTTTTTCTGAACCAGACTCATTTGTGTTTTTATCTAATATGTAGGTTAAGATTGGGCTTCGGGTGCTCACTCGTCCTGTTGCAGACCAATTACCTACAATTTATCGAACACTTGGTGAGAACTACAATGAAAGGGTCCTGCCTTCCATCATTCATGAAACTTTAAAAGCTGTGGTTGCACAGTTCAATGCCAGCCAGCTTATCACACAACGTGAGGTTAGCAGCCTGGCCTATTCCTTTTGACCTAATTGCAATTTTTGTTGAAGTTTCTTTATGATAAATATAAGCTTTTGGTCTATTAGAATGTAAGTAGGGAAATACGGAAGATTCTGACAGAGAGGGCAGCCAATTTCAACATTGCTCTGGATGATGTCTCTATTACGAGCCTTACTTTTGGCAATGAATTTACACATGCCATTGAGGCAAAACAGGTGGCTGCACAAGAAGCAGAGAGGGCTAAATTTATTGTTGAAAAAGCTGAACAAGACAGGAGAAGTGCAGTCATTAGAGCGCAGGTGAGAAGGAATTCTCAGTTCTCAAGTTTTTTTTTCACCGTTGAGATGTTATTCATGAAAGCCAAGAAATGATAATGTTTAGGACAGAGGAATATCTTTTAACGAAAATGTTCATAGGCTTTCCTTGTTTTCTGAATTTTATTTATATTTACATATGTTTGTTTATTACATACTCTCGAGCCTGATACACTTCCTATCTGGTTGCCAGGGAGAGGCCACTAGTGCTCAGCTGATTGGTCAAGCCATTGCTAAGAATCCAGCATTTATTACACTGAGGAAGATTGAAGCAGGAAGAGAGATTGCTCAGACAATCTCAAAATCATCCAACAAGGTTTTCTTGAGCGCGGATGATCTTTTGTTGAACCTTCAGGACATGGAGTTGGAAGATAGCCGGTAGCCGTAGTTAGGATTCGATATTAGCGCCCATCTCACAGGACAGAAATTGGGTACTAGTCGGGTAGTGTTGGAAATTTTCATAATCAGCAAAACTGAGTCCTCTCTTATCATAAAATCAATAATATCTTACCACCTCAGCGTTTTAAACACAATTCAATTACTTTAAAATGCAGTTTCTATAATGACTGTAATTTATGGATATAAATTTGGCCTAGGGTGTTAAATTATACAATCTAGAGACCTTATGGAGGTCAAACTTTTGATATGATGAACCATAATGTGCGATTCTAGTACCATTTGGAAAAGCTTTCTAACAGCTTCTCAACTGTATATTATATGCATTTCTTGGGCCAACGCATAAAATTAAGTCAGGAAGATTAGGTCGTGTTGTCAGAAAACAACGAGAAGCTATTTCCCCGCATGTATTATACGAAAAATTATATTATGTTTCAGGTGTATCCGTGTATATGTTATATCTCTCACAATAACTGGGTCCCACAACTGTAGTGAGAGAGGTGATATATATACGGTCCGTCAATATGATATACTATCTCGTACTATACGGTCCGTCAACATGATATATTATCTCGTACTATACGGGCCGACGAGCACGTGAAGTGCTTCAACCAGTAGCTTGAGCATGCTCGGCTAAGTGAGTCGGCACATCAGAGTTAATCGACTCAGCTCAGTGAGTTGGCGCTTCACCACTTAGACTTACTGAGTCGGTGCGTGATGCGCATGGAGTGAGGCGTGTGCTATCATTTGTTTTATTTATTTAACTTATTTTTATTTAGTTATAAAATGGGATGTACTCATTTAATTTATTAAACTCAATTGTTTTATTTTTAAAAAAAAAGTTAATTCATTTATTGGATTTTATACTTTAGGGAGTGAGAATATGGACTCTTTGGGCATGTTGGCCTATTGGGATTAGTAGCTTGGCATTCAATTGGTGGAACTAGCTTAAATGGGTCTTATGGGCGTAACTGAAGGAGTTACATTAGGATTTCCTCTATGTTAGATTACTATTTAAACAAATTTAGTCATTGTTTTTGGTTAGCTATTATTTCAAAGATTAATTAAAAAAAAATTTATATTGTTTGTCTCTAAATCTTATTATTGATTGAGCATTAATGACTTATTAAGAAAGTTGCAAACCTTATGTCATCATTTTGAAGCACGATTCTTAAGGTATCGATTCTTAAGAAATTCGATTCAATTTTGTTGCTTTTTTAGGCTGAGAGTTATTTGTTGTTCGTGGGTTTTAAAAGTGTGTTCCCTAGGGTTCTCATGATTTTCTATAGAAATATTATATTTGTTTATTTTATAATTATTTTTAATAAATTAATAATGATGCAAAATGTTAATTAATTTATCAAAAAGATAAATATGTAAAAGTACAAGTCAATTTATTAATTTTTTTTTTTATTTTGGGAGGGATAGGGTATTTAGGAGGGATTCTTTGGTGCAACAGTGGTATGAGTGACGTGGTACCACAAACGAATTAAAAAATGACATGTATAGTTTTTTCATCTATTTTTTAGTTATTTTTTAATTTTTAGCACGCGTAGCAGTTGATCGGTTTGTTGCATGGATGACGTGGTACCACTATTGCATAGAAGATTTTCTCGGTATTTAGGGATGTATCTACGTGTCCCAGCTGGATTTAGGATTTTATTTATTTATTTATTTTTATTTTGTTAAGTTTGAGTGTAAAAATAAAGAAATAAAAAATAATATTTTACTTTTACTTTTATTTTCTCCTCTCTCAACAAGTCATCGTAAAAGTCTTCTTAACAAAAAGATAATATTTTGGTTTTGTCTTTACTTTTCTTTTCTCTCTTTCACGAAGTCACTGTAAGTCTTTTTTTCTTTCTTTCTTTTATTTATTAATTTATTTATAATTTTTTTACTTTCGATTTTGTTTCAAACTTCTCTCTTCACTGTTCAGCACAATTGCACAAGGAATAAAGGACAGGGTTAGTTTATTTTGATTTCTTGCATTATAGAATATACTTAGCAAGTGTTTGAGATAATGCCTATAATAAAAAATTATCTTACATCGTTTTTAACATATAAAGTCACGAGGATAATTATAATAAATAGATTTTCTATTAATATATATTAACATTGTTATATTATATTATCTAAAATTTCATAATTATCTTGTGAATTATATAATTTTCTATTAATTATTTTTCTAGATATGTCCCCGAGGGTATTATAAAAACAAAAATGATATACTTACACAAGTAGTTACAGTGAGGGAGTTGGAAAAATTTTAGGGATAAGTATGTGTAAGTGTATCATTACTGTTATAAAAATATGGTAATAAGAAGAAAAATGATAAATAGTGAATTTATTAGATCAAATAATAACATATTTTCAAAATGATAGAAGATATTTGTATATAATAGTCAATTTCTGTTAAAAAAATAGAGAGAGGAGATAGTATATCATGTGCCGGGTGTATATGCCATCTCTCTCACAGCAGGCGGGCCCCACATAATTATGGGGTCCGCCTACTATGAAAGAGATGACATAAACACGGACTTGAATATGCTTGATGCACATGATTTACACAATTTTTTAGTCTATTAATATAATCTAAACCATTGAGAAACTAAAAGGCAAATTCAAGATGGCTTCAATGGCTGAAGTGAGAAGTAATCTAGATTCTCAGAGATCTCAGGGTCCTGCTACGATACTAGCCATCGGTACTGCAAATCCTCCCACAAGTTTGTACTTGACTGATCAGGCTGAAGCTACGCTGTTTGCAGAGGTGACCAAGTTAGGGAAACAAGCCGCAATGAAGGCCATCAATGAGTGGGGGCAGCCCGTATCAAAAATCACTCACCTTATCTTTAGCTCCATGTCCGGAGCTGAAGCGGACCTCAGTCTTATGGAGCTTCTTGGACTTGAACCGTCCGTAAAGAGACTCATGATCTGTAGTGGGGCCGTCATCGATTACGCTAAAGATATTGCAGAGAACAATACTGGTGCTCGAGTTCTTGTAGTGTTTTCTGATTTCATGAATATGTATTTTCATGATCCGGAAGAAACCCACATGGTTTTTGGTGATGGAGCTGCTGCTATAATCGTTGGTGCAGATCCTGATCATGATCAAGAACGTCCATTGTTCCACGTGGTGTCTAGCAGTACCAAAAACTGGCAAGAAATGGGAAAGAATGTTGATAAGATCATAGCAGATGCATTGAGTCCGATTGGGATTAGTGATTGGAACTCGTTGTTTTACATTGTTCATCCTTGGGCCGGGGCAATAATCCTGGATCAGATTGAGGAAAAGCTTGGACTGGAAAAGCAGAAACTTAGGGCAAGTCGAAGTGTGGTGAGTCAGTATGGAAATATGGGGGCGGCATCAGTGTTGTTTGTTATGGATGAGATGAGGAAGAAGAGTATTAAGGAAAGGAAGGCCACCACCGGAGATGGGTTTGAGTGGGGTGTTTTACAGTCAGTTGGGCCGGAACAGAAGGTGGATACGGTGGTTTTGCTCAGTGTCCCTTTAAATCATTCCACCCATTGAATCTCCCTGTTTGAGATCATGAAAACTTTTTGTAATAATGGGTGATGGTGTTAATTATTATTTATAAAATAAACTGGGTTATGATATATGTTTTTGTGTTGATTATGTTGAAAAACTACTGTTTTTTTTTAGAAAAAAAATTGCAATATTATATAAATTTGTCATTTTAAGACTCAAATATATTTATGGTTGAAAATATATACACACTTTCTTGTCTCTCTCTCCAAAAAAAAAAATTTGATATTCAAGAGTTTCTTTCCCCCTTCTCTTCTTCGTGGAGGAGAAAAAATTTAAGCAAGGGTAGTTTAGTGATTTCACTGAATATATTCGGCCAATGGGTCAATGGGACTAAATAGTAATTATCTCATTGAAATCTAAAATTGGCTACTAAGAGTGTGTTTGGTTGGGGGTTTTGGAGGGGAGAGGAGGGGATGAATTATTTTAAATTATGTTTGTTTGGTTCAATTCTTTTAAGGGGAGGGGAGGGGAGCAAAATTCCTCCTAAGCCAATTTTAGCTCATCTCCAAAAGTGGGGGGGTTTGGAGGGGGAGAGAAAGTAAGCAATTAAATTTTTAAATACATTGACTAAATTATCTATACTTATACATTAAAATCCAAAATTATCCTAATTACAAATCATTCTTATATTTGCTTCACCATTCAATTTTTCTTATTCTCTTCTCTTCTCTTATATTTGTTTAAATTTTATTTTTAATAACACGTATTATGTAAAGCCTTTAATTTTAATTTTATTCTTTATTTAATTCAAATATATATAAGCCTATATTGTTTTAATTTTATTTATAAAATACTACAAGGATAAAATAGTAAATTAGTTTTAAAATATCTCACATCCCTTCTTGAACCAAACATATATCTAATTAAAAACCATCTCCTCCCCTCCCCTCCCCTCATTTGAACCAAACATATATTTAATAAAAATATCTAATGGAAGAATATTTAGCTGGTCAAAATGTCGCTTGGAAACCGAAAAAATGGATTCGAGAATATGAGAGGTTAGCTGCTGGGGTCTCCCTTACAAGTGAAGGTGAAGAAGAAGAAGATGGAGAAGAGGTACTCTCGAAAGAGACTGTTGAAGAAAAACAAATGGCCACTGGAGAAGCCGAAGAAGTAATGGCCATAACGGAGAAACAACCTGAAACGGATGTTGTCTCCTTATCGACTGAAATTATCCCTCTTGTTCCCAGCCAGACTGCTGATGTTCCAGCAGCGGATGTCCAGCTTTCTCCTGAGGTCCCGTCGAGTGAGATGCCCGTGGAATGAATATGTAATTGTAACTTTTGATTATCTTTTTGTAAGGGGAAATCGCGAATTTCGAATGATATATAATGTTTCCTTTTTGGTCGACATCTAAGATTTCATATTTGTTTTTACTAAATGGATATCAGAATGCATAAATTTCATCACACAACATTTTATTATAAAATAATCCATTGGCCGAGTGGGCAACACAAAAGAAAAATAAAAATTACCGGTAGAATCGTTTAAGATGAATTGCATTCCAGCTATTTTGAATTGGCCTTCCTTCTGTCGTTTCCAATTTGTAAGCGCCCTGCCCAACGATCTTCGTAATGACGTATGGGCCTTCCCAATTTGGTCCTAGCTTTCCATCTTTGATCTCCTTGGTATTCTGAAATACTTTACGTAGGACCCAATCTCCGTCTCTAAATGTTCTGTACCTAACATTCTTATTAAATATTTGGCCATTCTCTGCTGATGTGCTGCAAGTCGTATAGAAGCTCGTTCCCTCAATTTGTCAACCGTATCAAGGCTATAACTCATGAGTTGTTGATTCGTGTTTTCCTCGAGCCATTGGTATCGAGGAGTTGGAACAACTCCTTCGACTGGAATCACTGCTTCACACCCAAACACAAGGGAGAATGGGGTTTGTCCAGTTGATGACCGGGCTGTAGTTCTGTAGGACCACAAGACTCCTGGAAGTTCATCTGCCCATGCTCCTTTTGATTTCTCTAATCTTTTCTTCATTGTATTCAAGATCGTCTTGTTGGATGATTTGGCTTGACCATTCGCTTGAGGAAAACGTGGGGTTGAAAAGTTTAATTTGATTCCCCAATTCTTACAGAAGTCTTGGAAACGGTAGCTGATGAATTGGGACCCGTTGTCAGTTACAATTTCCCTCGGCAAACCGAACCGACAAATGATGTTTTTCCATACGAAGTTTTGCACTTCTAAGTCCCGTATCTTGGCAAAGGCTTCTGCTTCGATCCATTTGGAATAGTAATCTGTAAGGGCAAGCATGTAGACTCGCTGTCCAGGGGCGGTAGGTAGCTTCTCAACGATGTCCATTCCCCACTTCATGAATGGCCAATGTGACAGAATCAGCTTCAGTTTCTCTGGAGGTAAGTGTGAGACGGGGGCAAATCTTTGACATTTCTCGCATTTTCGAGTGAATTCAACCGAGTCAGCCCGCATAGACGGCCAATAGTATCCTGTCGTGTGGGCTCGGGAAGCTAAGCTTCTACCACCTGAATGGTTTCCACATTCCCCTTCATGAAGTTCGGTTAAAACGTACTGGGCTTCCTCTGGAGTGAGACATTTGAGGTAGGGACCAGATAGTGATCTTTTCAAAAGTATCCCATCATGTAGTGTGAATCTGGCAGCTTGTCGTTGAATCTTTCGAGCCTCAATTTTATCTTCCGGAAGCATGCCATTTTGCAAATATTTCTCAATTGGAGTCAACCATGAGTCACCTGATGTGATCGCTGTAACTTCTTCGACTCCATTCTTCCAAATTGCTGGCCACTGCAAATATACAATTGGGATGGACTAGATTTTTTCTCCTTTTATTGCCGAACCCAGTGTAGCTAAAGCATCTGCGTGCTTATTTTCGTTTCTGGGGATTTGACAAATGGTTATCTGCTCAAAATTCGACTGGATTTCCTTCACCTTTTGCAGATAAGAAACCATCTGTGAGTCTCTAGCTTGATATGAACCCGATTGACAATTAATTGAGAATCTGATTTTACTTCGATCTTCTTGGCACCAAGCTCATGGGCCAAGTTTAAGCCAGCTATGAGAGCTTCGTATTCGGCTTCGTTATTAGAGACTCTGAAGCCACATTTGATCGCCTGCTGCAACACATCGCCTTCAGGAGTTGTAATCACAATCCCTAAGCCGCATCCACATTTATTGCTTGACCCGTCGACTGCCAATCTCCAGGTAGTCGAAGGATGGATACATTGGATTTCTTGTTCAGCTGGTACCTGTAGACTGGAGCTGAAATCAGCAATAAAATCTGCGAGTGCTTGTGATTTGATTGCGGTGCGTGGTAAGTACGTGATGTCGTGTTCTCCTAGTTCCACAGCCCACTTGGTCAGTCTCCCTAAAAGCTCGGGCTTATGAAGTATGCTCCTCATTGGATACGATGTATAGACAGTGATTGGGTGCCCCTGAAAATATGGTCGTAGCTTCCTTGCTGCAGTTACCAAAGCCAGTACCAATTTTTCCATATGAGGGTAGCGTGATTCCGCATCTAATAATGCTTTACTCACATAGTAGACTGGGAGTTGAGTTCCGTTTTCTTCTCGGATCAGGACTGCACTTACTGCTTGTTCTGAGACTCCTAAGTAGAGAAAAAGTCTTTCATTGTCGAGTGGCTTTGATAACAATGGTGGAGAAGATAAGTATCGTTTAAGTTCCGTCAATGCTTCTTCGCAGGCTGGAGTCCACTCGAAGTGCTTTGCCTTCTTCAAGGCTGAGAAGAATAAAAAACTTTTATCGGTCGACTTGGAAATGAATCTATTAAGTGCGGCTATTCTCCCGGCTAGTCGCATGACATCTCTCGGATTGGTAGGAGAAGGAATGTCAAGAATAGTCTGATCTGATTAGTATTGGCTTCTATCCCTCGTCGCGTGACCATGTATCCAAGAAATTTCCCTGAAGCGACTCCAAAAGCACATTTTGTTGGATTTAATTTCATACCATATTTCCTTATTGTGTCGAATGCCTGCTCCAAGTGTGTCAGATGTTGTTCGGCTTCTAATGACTTTACCAGCATGTCATCTATGTAAACCTCCATGGTCTTCCCTATTTGTTGAGAAAACATTTTGTTCACCATTCGTTGATAAGTTGCTCCATCATTTTTGAGTCCGAATGGCATCACTTTGTAACAATATATGCCTCTGTTGGTGATGAATGCAGTTTTTTCTTGGTCGTCGGATGCATGAGGATTTGATTGTAGCCTGAGTAGGCATCCATGAAACTCAGTAACTCATGGCCTGCTGTAGCATCAACCAAGGAATCAATATGAGGTAATGGGAAGGAATCCTTGGGGCACGCTTTGTTCAAATCTGTGAAGTCGATGCAAACTCGCCATTTCCCGTTCTTCTTTCGTACTATCACCACACATTAGCTAACCATTCTGGGAATTGAACCTCCTTGATGGCTCCATTTTGTAATAATTTTTGGACTTCTTCATTGATGATCTGATTTCTCTCCGGGGCAAACTTTCTTCTTTTTTGTCTGACAGAAGGGTAGCTTGGATCTACATGGAGCTCATGGGTGATTAATTCTGGGTTGATCCCGATCATATCTTCGTGTGACCAGGAGAAACAATCATGTCGCTTCATTAAGAAATCAATTAGGTCGGTTCGTAGCTTGGGATCCATATTAACTCCAATTGGTACTTTGTGATCTGCATATTCTGTGTGTATTGGGACTTCATCTAGCTCCTATACACTAGGCTGATCTTGTGGTAAAACGCTGGATCCCTTCATTAATTGCTATGCCGACTGAGGTTTCGCCTTTAAGGTCGTCTGGTAGCAACTTCTTGAAGCGTGTTGATCTCCCATAATCTCCTGAATCCCCCATCTTGTGAGAAATTTGAGCACTTGATGGTAATTGACGAGACTGCCCTCATCTCATGAATCCAAGGTCGTCCGACAATCAGATTGTAGGCTGAGGGACAATCGAGAACTAAAAAAGTTGTCATCTTGTTGTTTCCTCCGGCATAGACTGGGAGTGTTATTTCCCCGATTGTGAATTTTTGTTCGCCGCTGAATCCAATAAGAACAGTTGACCTCATATTGATCTTTTCTATCTCGGTTCCCATGTCGGACAGAGCAGTTCTGAAGATGATGTTTGCTGACGAATCTGTGTCGACTAAGACTCGTTTGACTATAAAATTTGCAATCTGTAATGAAATTACCAGCGCGTCATGATGCAGATTCGTTTGATTGGAATTGCTGTCGTCTGGGAATTCAATTGTTAGGTTTGTAAACATCCCTTCAATCGACATAGTTGAATGGAAATGACCCATTGTTGCTTCTCTGGTATGTCGTTTCGCAGCCGAATATGAGGCACCGCTGACTTCGGACCCTCCAGAAATAAAACTTACTGTATTGTTGACTGGTGGTAGTGGTGTGGGGCCTTCTTCCTTCTCGTTTCTTCGGGCTATAGTAGCTTTACCTTTCTCCGAAAGCAAATCCTTCAAATGTCCTTTATTCAGCAATTCCAATACTTCCAGCCTTAAAGCTACGCAATCTGCTGTCGTATGTCCATAATCTCGATGAAATTCACACCATTTGCTTGTATCTTTCTTAGCTGAATAATCTCTGGAGCGTGGGGGCCATCGTACCTCGTTCCCCATCTTCTTGAGGACCGAAACCAGTTCTCCTGGGGAAACAATGAAATTGTAGTCTGGGAGCCTTTCTCTGTTCACGGTCTTATCTTGAACCCTGAATGGCAATGGTTGTCGCTTGAAGTCACGGTTGAAATGTCGATGCACCCTTTGATTGTTCTTCATGTCTGTTGGTCGTAGCGTTTTGTTAGGGAATTATTTGCGCCGTTTAACAGTATCTTGAGTACTATCTCGTTGAAAATTAGAAGAATTCTCTTTTCTTTGGTTTCTCTTATCCTCCTCCCACCTTATTTCAACTTGGGCTCGAGCCATGGCTTGATCCATTGTGTAGCATCGAAATTTAGTGAGTTTTTTGTAGAGTCCACTTTCTAGAAGCAATCCATTTCTAAATGCTTCTACCGCCGTAGGTTGATGGAGGTCAGAGATAGTTATTCTTTCTTTATTGAACCGAGCCACGTAGCTTCGTAAAGATTCTCATTTTCTCTGTTGGACGGCGTAAAGGTCATCTGAAGTTTTTTCAATCTTGCAAGAACTTGCGAAATGCTCTACAAACTTGTCTGCCAATTGCTGGTATGATCCAATAGACCTGTATGAGAGGTTGATGAACCAAGTTAGGGCTGGCCCCTCCAACGTTTCTCCAAATCCTCTGCACATCCCAGCTTCCCATTGTTGAAGGGTTAGGCCCGTTGACATCATTTTATATTTGTAATGAATGATGTGGTCGTCTGGGTCAGTTGATCAGTCATACATTTTCATATCCGGGGGACTGAATTTTCTTGGTAATTCTACGGAAGAGATAGTCTCAATAAATGGTGTGTCAGAAAACGTCTCGGCTCTACTCTTCCTTATTGGTAGCTTGATGCCTGGCAAGCTGGACAAGATTGCTTCTCTGAACTCTAACATTTCTTTTCGCATGCTGGAAGCGACTCGCTGAGCTTGGTCGAGTGGAAAAATTGTCATATTTGTATGATTTCTTGGAAGGTCGCCTGGGGAAGGATCACCATTCGCCACATCATTGAATGTCTCCAAAAGGTTAGATGGGGCCACAAGATTATTGGGATTATCAGGAGAATCTCGTTGTTGAGAGGTGGAAGAGATTAGTTCCAACTGCTTCTGAAGGTTTAAATTGGAGCTCCGCATGGTCTGGTTCTCATCCTCCAAAGTTCGTAATCTTTCTTGTAGCATAGTTATTTGGGACGCAATTGGATCTGGCGTCTGTTCGCTGCTTGAAGCCATAAGTCACAGTGCTTTCCGAATTGTAGATTGAGAGATCTTTGTTTGCTATAAATCACTAAGGCCCCACGGTGGGCGCCAAATTGTGGATGCTGGATTTCACCCGAGGTCCATAATCAGAATTTGTAGGTTGGGGGCACTAACGATCCTGCAAAACAAAGATAGAGTGAGCGTGAGTAGACTACCACCGGTATGGTGGGTGCCGGGTACACTCCGACGCTCAAGTCAGTATAGTGAAATGAGCTGCCATTATGTAATATGCGGAAGTAATGCTTATTATTACCTTGACTTTCTTTTGATGGCCGTGAGGGCGGTGACAAGAATTATGGAAATAGGAAGTTCTCAGAACTTGTGTCAGAGAATAGAAGTTTAAGAAGGATGTGAAGCCTGCCTTGAACCCTGAGTTATCTTCCATTTTATAGATATGAAAAGAGGTTACTTTGTAGCTGTGATAAAAGCTGGCAACGGATCTACAACGTGCTGACATTTCTGACTAAGGAACCCACAACGTGTCTTGGATCCAACTTTCGGCGTTGCATGTGTTTGTGTTTAGAAAAAGAGGAAATATTCAGTAATAATTGTGTTTTATGCTGTCTACTTTGTTTGGCTTTTCATTTGTAGTGTTATGTACTGATGGAATAAAGTCTTTTGGGCTGAGTTTTCCAATACGGTTTTTAAGGGCCAATATTTGTGGGCTTTTGGTACTTGAATTTGACGTGAAAAGACGATTTTACCCCCGGGTCCAAATTTGGCACGTACAAATTCCAAAATGGTAAAAGCTTTTTATCTTCAAAACTTAGTTCATTTGTTTGTATCATGTAATAGAAACAGTCATTTTAATTGCAAAACTTTAGTTAAATTTTGTTCACTTTTTCGTTCGAATGATAAAATGAGAATTAACCACTCGAATAAATCTCCATCAGCAGTGAATTTGTTTGGTTAGTAAGGAACCATAAGCAAAATCAACAAGCAACAAATAAATCACAGAGGCAATGATTTACGTGGTTCGACGAATAGTTACTTCATACGTCAATGGGAGAAAGGGGGTGTATTTTATTACTACTCGGAGTCAATACCGATCCGAGCTATAAGTGGGGTAGCAAACTTACAAAGAGTTTATATCACCCCAGGTCTAACACTAGCCCGTTATAATTCTCTCAATAGTCAAACAACCGACCAACTTTCTCTCTCTATCACTATATTTTTTGCTATTGGTTTCTCTCTAAGTGTTGAGATGCAAATTTTGCTAACCCGTTACAAGAGTTGTGAATACAATTCGAAATAATCCCAATCTGTACAAGAGTTGTGAATACAATTCCAAAGAATCCCATTTTTCTCAAATGACTTCATCATCTTTATATGAGCTTCCAAATCCACTATTTCACCGCCAATGACTACCATTTTCTCAACCAATCCCGTGCGCTAGCTGTTCTGCCACTTGCATCAGCCTATGGCAGCCTCTGGTGACCTATGATTCATGGCTATGCTCTGCCAATTCCCTACCATTGCACTATCCTATGGCGATTGGCATGGAATACTTTTTACGGTGAATCACTATTTTCTCATTGTCATCATTAGTCTTCTAGAATGATATCTTCTCACTTTATGACATATGTCACTTTGACTCAAGCGCAGATTAACATGTGATCTCATCTTTGTTCCTCAGGTCAACATATCAAGGTAGATGATATTGGTCAAAACTCCATCTGACTGCTTCAACCAGGTCGGGTTGTTAAGCATAAATCTCTTCGGTTCGGTTTCCATAAATAGTCAAATGAACCCAAATCCATCATTTATTCTTTAGTTTGGGTCAGCGTACCAACCTGCTTTATCATCAACACACTCAGTTCTTGCATGAACCCATTTGTATAATGGGGTCGGGTCATTCTGACAAATTCCATCCGTCTCTCTGAGCATTTAGACCTCTATTATTCATTTTTGGCTAAGTAGATTACCAATTCTGTCTCTCCTTAACATTTGCATCTTCCTCAGGATAAAAAAACCACCATCAACAAATTTATTTAAACTTTAATGGATCAAGTCTTTAGAAATCGAGTGAAAAGACTTCGATGACACTTATTGTTTTAGTTTTATATCATTATTCTTCGATTTTGTAGTAATTTGATTATTTTTTCTTTTTCATTTGGAGGGTTTATTTTCGGTGATCGTATAGACAAATTATTATTTCTCCTGATGTGGCAAACTTGCTTCACAAGAATCGTCTCCTCTCTAAAGTAAGTTTATGTATTTGGGGATTTTAATACTCTTATGATTTCTTTTTTCAGTAGTGTTTTATTTAAATTGACTTCAAATAGTGTTGCCAAATAAACAAAATAAAACTTCATAAAAAAAAGTCAATTATACCATTTCACCCCTTAAAAAAGTTTTCTTATTCTGTTGCTCTTATATAGCCACTCGATACTTATTTCACTTGATACTCTGATGTATTGTCCGTTTTCAGTTGATAATTTATCGATTCAAATCTATCGATAAGATGCATATGGTGTTAACCTACAATATCAGTTTGGCCTAATGAGTTTTTGTACTCTGTCATGTGGTGTTTCGATTTCTGTTATAGGTTTTAGTCTTGTTATATGATATCAGTATTGTTTCAATATGTATAGGTATATGGAATACAACTCCTGTTATGGTTGTATATGTTTATGACTCCAGTTTTTGTTCCTCAGTTCTTACAAGATCATCTGATCAAGTTTGACGTATTTCCTCGATACGTATATGTATATGTATATATGATATATCGTATTGACGTTATTTTCTATGTTCACACACCAGGCCTTTTAAAAGATTTGATCCTCACTCACTCTCCAGTGTTTATCTTACAAGTTACAAGTTTCTACTTCCAGTGATAAGCTTTTGAGAAGACGAGATCCTTGCAGCAGTCGTTGACACCACGATCCTTCTGTTGTCAAAGTCTGGGCCCATGCATATGTGATTGTTAGGTCTAGCAACGAGGCTGATATGTTTTGGATATTTAATACGATACGTTATGAATGGAAGTGAAGTATGTACTGAATGAATGTTTGACATGATATGATATGTTATCTGGATGATTTGAGTGGATGTGTATGATATGGTTACTGTGTGTATGTATGTATGTGTGTTTTGAGGCTCTGGGTGATGGGATATCTCGTCGTCTGCTGGCAGTGTCTCTTTTCTGGCGGGATGTTACAATCACACTACTCCTCCACGTGGTAAGGACCAGACAAAAAATCGACAAGCACCCATGACGACATGTATTAAAGAAATAACCTAAATGTTAATAGTTTTTAAACCAAGTATATGAGATTAGAGGCATGAAGGAAATAATACCATACAGACCGTGTGTTAAGGAATTAATCTTATTCTAATAATATTTTTCTTGACTAAATCAAAAATATTAGACACTTTATATTAGCTCTCAATTGATAGTGAATCAAATGTAACCCCAAGGGGTTGCCTCAGTGGTAAAGGCTTTGGGCTTGAGTGGTTTGCTCCCTCTCAGGTTCAAGGTTCGAATCTCATTAGATGCATTTCCTTGGGACCATGCCCCCTGGTGTGAAAAGCTAGCGACTTACCATGATCTGTGTTGGGAAACTTCTGAGGGCACGGGGCACAGGTCCCGGGGATTAGTCGAGGTGCGCGTAAGCTGGTCCGGACACCCCGGTTATCCAAAAAAAAAAAGGTAGTGAATCAAATGATAAAATAAAAAATAAAAACCCCTTATAATTAATCCTTATTTTCATTATAGGACCTTAATCTTCTTTAAGGTCCCCTATTATGTCTTTGTTTCTCTTTTTCAAAGAACACATACTCACTCACAAGCTCAATAAATCTATGGAGAAACTTAGCAAGTTAAATTTAGTGCTTAAAATCAAACCTCGTATTAGTTATGAAATAAAAAATAAAACTTATGATTCATGAATTGAGTGGCTCCATATAG
>SKCR01029230.1:0-82030 GCA_019454045.1 Zanthoxylum bungeanum
TGTTGGGGCAGTTGTGGAACCCATAGGATTGGATCGGTGCCCCGGACAGCGGAAATGAGTCTAACCCATGGATATCAAGTATATGTATAATTTTAAATTATTTAATGAAATACTATATTCTATTACGAGTGTATAGGAAAAAAATCGGTACTGAATCGGAGTCTGGAAGCTCTAGAACAAAGCAAAATAAAATTATCACGCGCCAAGGATGCGACGCGCGTGAAGTACACGCGCTACAGTGCCCGCGCTACAATTTCTTTTTTCTTTGTTTCTTTTTTAGCTTCCTTCAGCTCACATTCCAATGAGCTGAAGGAATTAGAGTCTTTTACCCTAATTCTTTCCGGTTCTCCCTAAACACTTCAAAAACACCCAAAATTAATTTTTAATTTCAAAACCAACATTAACACATGTTACAGAATAAAAATCAAGTTTTTCAAAATATCAAATATTTTTACAAAAACATAAATTTATTCTAAATACGCACTTGCTTAAATTTTGAATCCAATACACAAACCAAATTAGAATCCCAATAAGAAATGTCTCATGAACAATTCTAGGTCACTCAAAGGTGGTCAGGTGATTCTACAATGATAGCCATAGCTCTAAGAATTAATCTAGAGTTCTAAACTCTTATTAATTGTTCCATGTCCAACATGAACATCTTTGACCTAATTACAAGCATGTTGTGTTTATACTTCTAAAGTATTCTAACACAATTGATTAGCCTTATTTCAACATTAAGCTATGTGATCATGCATCTAATACACAAATTAACATAGCTTTGGAGAAGATCAAACATTACCTAGTAAGCTTGATGCAAGATCGAATCTACTTCTCATTTGTTGAAATTGTTGGAGAACCTCCAAAGTGTGCAAGCTTGACTTCAAGATCAAATATTATTTCCAATGCTAGCAAGCTTCACTTCAAGATCTAATCTTGATTTCTCCTAAATGAAATGTTGTAGAAACCTCACAAGTTTCTCTAAACACTTCTCTAACTTAGGCTAATCTCTCTACAAATTTGCTTGTATTTGAACTTGTAATTAAAACCTTCCTAAAACTTTCTATTTATAGCAAAACTTAGGCAATTTTTAATTAATAAAAGTTGTAATCAACTTTTAAGTGGGTTTAATCTAATTTGTCCAAATATGTATAATTAGGTGTGACTAATCTCAATTGTCTCCCACTTTGATTTAATCCAATTAAATCAAGCCAATGATTAGGAAATGGATTAGTTATATGTTTGCCACCTTGATTTAATCCAATTAAATCAAGCCAAAACCACCTATTATTACATACTTACAATTACCATAATATTCTCAAATGGTAGAGATAAGTATGATTTTACAATTAAGCCCTTGTGTGATTATTGAATTAATCCAATTAATCCAATTAGGTCAAAGTAAATAATCAATGTTATCCAATAACACTTTATTATATGAGTTGATAATTATAATATCGAATATTATATTTTATAAAAAATAATCGGCTACCCAAGTGCCCAATGAGTACACTCCATATTGGGACTCTCTAAGTTCAGACACATTCGTCATATAAGCCTAGCTAATATGTACGTAATTCAGCCACCTCCGAATTCACAAAGAACACGAACGATCTTTCTGAACTATACAAGTCGAGGTCATCACATATATTTAACAATCCCTCCGTCATAGGCTATCCGAGTTGTGTTTGGGAAACATAGAATATACCGTCAAGTTTCCAAGTCGTACATTTCATGTCGATATGTCCACGATTCTTTACAACTGATGCGATCCACCCTATGTCATCGGCTTTGGTCAAAGTCTTTAAGAATCGTAACTTTACTTACATGGATACCTAAATCCCTTATGGTACACATACGGACCAACAGATCCTATCTTGCTTCGCACTTGATTACTGAGTACATCGGTCCACACCCAACGAACATCTAGAGGCCAGACCATGAAAGATTTCTGACATACATGACATCAAAGTGTGGAAGATCTCACATAAAATCAATGTTATCCTATAATCAAATGATTACATATGCTACTCGACTCGAGGAGATTCTTATTGATGGTGGTGTGTACTTCCAACTATTAGAAATCACATGTGAGTCATTCAGTATTCGCTTCAACGAATACCCACATGTCTATACGAGTTTCCAAAACTCATGGTACATCGCGTTAAACCATTGGAACTCCAATTCCAATATACGACATGTGCTAGTCTTCTAGGTTATAGGAATTCGACCGTATTCCAAAACCAACGACTAGGAATATTTACTTTAAGAATAGCTTACACCTACTGTCAAAACTATTCTAAGGTCGATGTCATTCTTAGCATATTTATATATCAATCTAATACGCATAATGACAATACCATTAATAAGGTATGAAATGAACAATGTAGTTATTTTATTAATAAATAATAAAATATAAAATTCGGACTGGCACTCCAAGCACAAACTCCATCAATTATAACGGTAATAGACGACAAATACGTCGCAAACACAGCATAATTAGAGAATATCTCTCTACTGGAGCTGTAAGAGTGGATCATGTACGGACTGATGATAATTTGATTGATCCTTTGATGAAAGGTTTAACAAGAGAGAAGATATTCAATACTTCTAAAAGAATGAGACTATTGCCATTAAATAATTAGATTACTTATGATGGTAACCCGACCTATATACTGGAGATCCCAAGAAATAGGTTCAATGGGTAATAACAAGTCATAAAGTAATGAGATTTGAATCATGCTGATAATCGACGAGTTCCATCATGAGAGCATGATATCCTGAAGCGATGTGAGGATGAGTTGATTAACTCTTAATGTGTTCTATACTCTATATAGAGTGGAATACCTAGATACATGAGTATTCTTGATAGATAAACCTATGTGAATGTAGAAGTGAGACCACTTCTTATGAAACTTTTGGCAAAAGTTTCTAGAGCATTCACTATACTGGGATATACATGCACGGCCGTAATGCACGGGCTTTTTGACTACACCCTGAAAGGTTTGTGTGTGTAACGTTGTCAGAGATAGAGTTTAAAACTACGAATTACTTTAGTATAATCTGAATCGTTAACACTATGTAAATGTTTAAGTCGATAGACACCTTTATTTATGACGACCTTATATCATATTTCTCGATGAAAATATTTTATTAAAATTCAAGTGGGGGATTGTTGTAAATGTGAATTTCAATAAAAAAAAAAAAAGGGAGTTACATGTTTTGAATTTTAAATGTAGATAGTTGTTAAAAAAATTTAATTGGAGAAGTTACAAATATTTTAATTGGGGAGTTACAAGAGTGAATGAAAAAGAGTCTTTACAAGGGTGAGGAGCTAGCCAAAGTTGGCTCTCCACACGTGCGAGCGTCGCTGCCGCCGTCCTTCGGTCGGTTCGGGACGAGTGCAGGTGCATATAGATATATTCTTTTTGGAGAAAATAGATTTAAATTTTTTCCTCTCCAAAAGAAATTGTAACAGCCCTATTTATTTTTTAACACATTTTAGCTTTATTTCTTAAACACGTTTTGTTTTATTTAATTGTAAAAACGTAAGAAATAAATTAATTAACGTTTTGTAATTAAACTCCAACATTTTGAAAAAATAAATGTTATAAGTTATTGCCAATGTTCATATTTCCCCTATATATATATCATGCTTCTTTGTTGAAAAAAATAAGGAACAAACATAAAAAATTCGAGAGCAAACCAAAAAAAACGAGAGAACTGTAGAGCAAATTTTTTTCTTTTAACCGAGAGAAAAAGAGAACTGTTTCAAACGAGAGCAAACATTTTTTCTTTTCACCGAGAAGAACAGAGAGCAAATATTTTGTTTCAAACTGTTTCGATTCCGAGCAATAGTTTTCGGGAGTTGGGTGTCAGTTTTCCGATTGAGACAGTGTTTATCTAGGCTGTTTTATCTTGGGGACGTCGGGACCAATTACTGTTAGCACAAATTTCTGGAAAGAGCCGCGAAACATCTTTAAAAAGCGACCTAATCCGCGACTCAACTAAGTTTCGGTTTTTGTTTCTTGGTGCACGGTAATATCATTCTAACTTATAATCTGTTTCTACATTATCAAATACTTGGCATTATATTTTGGATGCAAACAACCAACATATATCATATTTGGGTGCAAACAACCACCATATATCTCCTCTAGACTTGTATGCGTATTTGATATTTGGGGTTTGTGATGCTCTTTGTAACTTCATTACTTCAATAATTTGGTGGTTTATGATGTGAAAACTTTAAATAGCTAGTACTTTGCACCCAGAACCTGCAAAAATCACACAGCTGGAAACTACATTTCTTGGGACAAGTTAGTTGATTACAGTGAAAAATTCTTTGAATAGCGAATCTTGAGCAGCTAGCGGTCCCAGGATCAGCTGTTAGGTAGTGAGTCCCTTTTCTTCTTATATATGTATCAAATAGGGCAGGCATGTAGGACCCATATCAAGGCACCAAAATATTTTCACACTTATCAAGTTGGCAGTTGCCATTACATGAATTTCCCTGGAAAGCTTGCATGGAAAGATGAACACTTGTTTATGACAGATCCATGGAACCAAACCTGTTAGCCAAAATTAGATCCGGTTGGTGAAATGTTTTTAACTGATTCATGTTATAGCAAATGAATTGGGATCTATGCTAGCTGCTGTATCTTTTTCATATACACTAACTGAGGTTCACTGTGATCTTTTGAGTTAATGTTGATACATTTTCTAATGCCCAGTTACCACTTCACCAAAGCACAAAACTAAACGCTTCTTCAAATATTATGCCCCATTTTTGCTATTATGAGAAGCTAAATGAAGTATGGCGTGTTCATTTTACGGGACGGATAAAGTCAAGGTTCGAAAACTCGCATCGTAAAAAATCGATATGCGAGGCGAGGCGGTCTCCCGCTTGCAGAGGATAGCCCGGGATAGCCCCAAAAATATTTACGCTTATGCTGTTCTAAAATGAAATCACTAAAAGAAATTACAGTTTTAGCGGCGAAATATTTCGTTTCAAAATTTAACGACATAATAGAGACTGAATTGAAACAGATAATGAAATTAGGGACAAAATTTAGTGATAAAAAAATTTCATCTCTAAATTAACGACGAAAACATAAATTTGTCGCTAATTAGTGACGAAAACATAAATTCGTCGCTAATTAGTGATGGATTTATCTTTCCGTCGCTAATTTAATTTAGAACGGATTTTTTCCGTCGCTAATTAGAAACGAAATCTTTATTCAGTCACTAATTTCAAATTTCTATTTAAATATTAATTTCTAGTTAATTTAGAAACAAATTTTTTTCATCGCTATTCCATTGTTAAATAGAAACATAATTAATATTATGTCGCTAAATAGAAACAAAATCTCAATTTCATCGCTAAATAGAAATATAATATCAATTCCGTAGCTAATTTTAAATTTTATTTTTATTTTTATTTTTATTTCTAATTTGCAAAACTATTGTTAATTAGAAACGGAATTGTTCTGTCGCTAAATAATAACGAAATTAATATTTCGTCGCTAAATAGAAACGAAATCTCAATTTTGTAGCTAAATTTTATTTTTATTTTTATTTTAATTTCTAATTTTCAAAATTATTGTTAATTAGAAATGAAATTGTTCCGTCGCTAATTAGAAACAAAATCTCTATTTCATCGCTAATTTTTTAAATTTTCAATCCCCCCAATATTTTATTTCTTCAGCGCCACTTTTTTTTTTTTTAAAAATAGAGACGGATTTTCCATCGCTAAATCGAAACAGTATCTTTATTCCGTCGCTAACTTTTAAAATTTCCGTTTTTTTAAAAAAAAAAATATATATATATATATATATATATATATATATTATATATATATATATATATATATATATATATATATATAGCTAAGAATAACTGTGAAAATTCCATTTCTATTTAGCTATGAGAATTTATTCTATCGCTAAATAGCGATGAAAATTATTCCGTCGCTAAATAAAAACAAAATTTTCCATCGCAATTAGCTATGAAATTTCTGTTACTATATAGAGACGAAATAAAATTCCATTGCTAATTTTAGTGACATATGTAATATTCCCGCCGCTATTTTACGACCAATAAAATAAAGACGAAATTTTTTCGTCGCTAATTAACCATTAACGACATAATAGCTACTGATTTTTTTCATCACTATTTGACTGTTTTCTCGTAGTGAGTTCAAAACCTAGCCTACAAATCGTAACTTACCAATGTTACAAAGTCTAAATAATCATTATTACTTTTTGAATTAATTAATATGAATTGAGATGAAATTCCTTTTCGGTGCTATATAATTCAAAGTTACAAATAAACTAATAACTATATCATAAATTTTAATATGAGACCTTAAACCGAGACTAATGATTGTTAATTAGAGTTTGTGAAAACTGCATATAATATATAATTTTCAAGTGTATTTATCATTGATTTGCCCTTAAATTATATTATTAAATGTGTTAAATGCATTGATATTCATTGTTTTGTTGTTTAGAATGCATTATATGAATAATTGAGCAAAATAGAATGGAAAACCTGAAATTCCTGATTTGCACCAATGATTTTATATTCTGCACAACTTTCAGTATTTTTACCATAACATTTTCATAAAATGTTCAAATAAGATGATTCAAGTTGCATTGGAAAGAAGATTCAATTACCTATAATTTTATAGTTTATGTCGAATACTGAATCGGACTCAATAATGAACAAAATCGAACTTGAACCTACAAGTAATGTATTGGTCCGACAATGGAAGCTTATTGGTGTGTCAATGGAGTTTAGAGAGTGAAGTTGATGCAGAAGACTCTCAAATTGAATAGGAATCTTGGTTTTTATGATATCTATAAAAGGATCATGTATATAGTTACTTGAGATAAGTTTTGGGGTGGAAAATAAGCATCTTTTGAGGCAAAAACTCTCTCTAAACACAACAATCATTCAAGAACAATTAAGAACAATAAGATCAAATAAGGATTAAAAAAATAAGATTGAAGAACTTGGAGATTGAGGATTGAAGATTGACAACCTTCATGATTTTTTCTCTTTATCCATTCTTTATTAATTATTTGTAATTTATTATGTTGAATATCATGATGATTTTATTAATCTTATTCATTATGAACTAGATATTATTCTACGATTACAATGGAACTCAATATGAACTTTTATTAATTGAATCTTTTTATAATTGATTTGTGACATTATATTTCGATTATTTATCATTCTCTATGCTTAATGTGTTATATTGCTTGATTACCAATATTATAGTTGTGGTAAATCCTAAGCAACTTGGAAAAAGGAATTTTGGTTCAGTCTTGTGAATTGATAACGCGTGATCTCATTCTGTTGAATAAATTTTTGTACAAGATATGAATATACTTGCAGGGCATGCGTAGCCATAGTTAGAACTTGAACTTAATGTGTTTGGCTTAAATTACATATCATGGAATATAGGCAATTAAACTAAGTTGGACGTTTCTTCTTGACCATCAGAATATACTTGTAGATAACTTCGTGTTCTAAATTAATAATTCATCATAGTTGATTAGTTATAAAGAGATGAGAATGATTTAAGGGAATATACAGGGAAGTTGTGATTATAGGTTCTTCTTACCTTACTATTTTCACGTGTTTCAATTTTATTTTCTTTTACTTTAGTTTATTGGCTAATACATCTTTCTTCAAAATCAGTAGTCTAAATAAGGTTAAGGTTAGTAAAACTTTAGTATTAGACAATAATAATAATTCATCGTGTGATCGATATTTTTAAACTATTTGTGCGATGCGTGCGTTTGCATGCTATACAAAATCGTGATCAAGTTTTTGGAGCTGTTGTCAGTGAATTGTTTATTCTTGTTAGTTTTAGAGTAATCAATCTTAGTCTTATTTTGACATTTTATTTTTATTTTTTTTGTTACTTGTAGTTTCTTTTTAGTTTTTTTTTTTTGTCTTTTATGTGTTTGAAATAATGGAGTACCATTAAGCAATGGGAGAACCAAGAGCATTAAGAGATTATACCATACCCTATGTTGGTGAGATACAGTTTGGTCTTCTTAGATTTGTTATCCAAGCCAATATCTATAAGTGGACGTTAGAGAGAAGTAGCGCAATATATACTCAAGCTTTTCAAAGCACGATAATGAGTTGTGATATATGTGGAGACAACCACCCTAGTGATCATGGCACATTCAATTACAATCCATGTAGGATTGTGCATCGGTCGGTTCTGTCGGTTAATCATTGATTTTTTAATCGAACCGAAATTATTTGATTAGATAAATGATTAACCGATTTAACCATATGATGACACATAACTATTAACCAACCGAACCATTATTTTTCTATCGATTTTAGGTAATTCGGTTATTAACTAGTCCAGAATCTCCACAAATAAAATAACAATTCATTCACTAGTCACTATAGATAACACAATTTAAATTAACACAATCATACCAGTCAAAATCTCCACAAATAACAATACATAGTAACATATCAATATAATTTTAAATTCATGACAAAGATAAACAAATTCGTGTTTAACAACATAAGGTAATTTTAAATTCATTAAAAAACAGTCTACAGCTACACTCAGTATAGGCAAATGGTAAACGTTTTAATTACAAATATATATAAAGTCAAATTAGGGTTTGTAATCGGTTAATTGATCGATTCGGTTATATAAATCTCATAACCTTAACCGAACCGAAAAATCAAAAAAGTTAAAAATTTTAACTGAAAAATCAATTTAATCACAATAATTGAACCATTACAAAAAGGATAGAATGGTTTGGTTAATCTATCAAAACCGATTAATCTACACTCCTAAATCCATGGTGGCAAAATCATCATAAATTTAAATGGCACAATAATGAAGGTATCACATATCCTATTGAACCATTATATTTTTTTTTATCCACCACAAGCTCAATAATTTCCTTAAGAACCAAAACCATATGTGGAGGACCTGCTTATGCAGATGGCCGATCAAAACAAGTTTCTTACATAGCAAAAAAAATGTGAAAAATACTGCTAGATTGGAAGCATTGATACATAATCAGATGACGTCTTTGAAAATATTGTAAGCCCAAATACGACAGCTAGCTGGGAACAAGAGCTATAGACCTCAAGGAACACTAATAGTGACACTACAGAAGACTCATGGAATCAAGACTCATGGAATCAAGATCATTGCAAGGACACTATAATAAGGAGAGAGACAAAGCCGTATATAGAGACTGAGATATCTATTTAAGAACCTGAGCAAAAAGAGTTTAGAATTGATTTAGAGACCCTTCAGTTCATTGAGTGCATTTATGAGGAAGTTATGGAACAATGAGTTAGATAAGAGCAGATGTATGATTCTACTGAAAATCTATTGACTCAATGGGACACATCATAATATAGGGAAGCTAGCATCATTGATACAACCTATGAGCTTGATAAAATGGCATAATTATTCCAAGTCAAGCATCCCACAAGACCTAATGACGATCTATTTTTCTATTCAAGACATCCAAAAGATAAATGTTTGAAGAAGATGACATGGGCACAGAGTAGAGAAATCTTTATCTGTCATCTCATTCTTGGAAAATGAGCTTGCATAGTAATGCCCATGGCATTGTCATGTCTAAGACATATAAAGCCATGGAAGCCTCATTGAAAGAAGTTATTCAGAGAAAGTCTAGCTAAGGACTATAAACTAAGTGCTTCGTGGGAGGTGATGTTGTTAAATTTGGTGTCACTAAACAGTAATATAAACATGCAAACAAACAGATCAAACAACAAAAGTAAATCTAGATGCAAGAAACCCTAGAAACAGAAAAACCTTTAAAACAAAACCTGGAAATCAAGTTTATAGATTCAATCCAAGTCGAGATATCTCTGTCCTTAAGAACTTATTGGCCCCGTCACAGGTGCTATACGGATTCGCAATTGGCCAATGTCCTCCCAGGATAACTTGGTTCCTTCTTGTCCAAAGAGCACTCTTTGACAAGTATTCGAACTAGGAAATGTGGTGAAACTCTCTCTAAAACAAAGAAAACAAAATGTCTCTTCCAGAAATTCGGATATCTTTTTCTGTATCATTATTTTAGATATAAAGCCTTCTTATATAAGGCATGGAAGGGTGCCAATAGGGCACCCTTTGGGATGGGGTGCAACCCTCCAAAGGGTTGTACCCCTCACAAGCACTCAATCCAACCAAATGACAGAATTATCCTTAATGAAATATTTTGAAGAATTTCCAACAGGTGACCCAAGCGTTATATCTTTTTCTTATGTTTTATTTTGGTTTTATTTAAATTGTTCTCTTATTTATGTTTACTTAAGTGTGTGTATGTATTTTTCTTTCGTTGATCCAAGTTACGATAAATTATTGTTAATTACCATAAAAAATTATATTATCGATATTTGGTGAGATATGTTTAGTAAATATATTAATTGCATATTACATATGTATATATTTATGAAAAACTCATGTAAATAAATTATGGTAAATTATGTTATCGCCTAATATCATAACTAAACGAATATTCATTAATAAACGAATCGAATACGAATCATGATATTAGGATTCGTTTAATAATCGAATTAAATACGAATTCATCACATTTTGATTCAACTCATTTAGGATTTGATACAAATTCGATTCATTTATTCGATATAAATTCGATTCTTTAATTCGTTTTGCCACCCCTACCCCAATCTGTCATACACGAGTCAAATTTTTTTGATTAAAAATTAATTTTTAAAATTTGCAAACTCAATTATTTTGAATTGGGTTGGATTTACGAGTTCACAACTCTAATATTAAGAATATATGTTAAAAAGACATTTTAGGATCTAAAATCCGATAACTTTTAATATACCAAAAAAAAAAAAAAAAACGAATCAATACAACTTTTAGATATTGTAATGAATTATGTATTTATTTCTCTAAAGCCTTTGATCTACAACTCTCTAATGGGCCAAATATTATTCCGTGTGAGAACATGATCCGTATGTTAATAGGACCGGATTAAAGATTAATAATTACACAAATTTTTTATTTATTCATATAATGATAAATTAAACCTAAAACCTATTATATGAAGTATGAGTATTTTGACCAAATGAGCAAGCACTTGTTTATCAATCTAAATGCAACTACCTGAATGTTTGTTTTTATTTTTTGAAATATTCGATTATAAGTGTAAGTTTTTGTTTCCAGGAAATTTATAAAACAGACTCATTAATTTTTCTATTCTCAAAATTAACCCATATTTTGAGAAATATGTTTATGTTTGCACAATTGTTTGTCAATACGCGTGTAAGGTTCAAACCTTCTGAGACACAGTCCCGGAAAGGGGTGATTGATTTCAAGAAAATGTCTCCAAATGACACAAGCACACATATTACAATTCTAAATGTTACAAAACTAAGAAATTAAACTACTTGCTCATTCGAGTCTTGATCTGTTTTCCTTCCTGTTCTTTTCTGCACTTGAGCCTTTTATAATGCATGATTCCATCAAACGCTCAAGCAGTTTCGCCGTCTTCAGCCCACTAAGCCCCCACGTTCTCTGCGCTCATGTAACTGCTGGATCACGCGAGCAACCGCTGGATTGTGGGTGCAACCGTTGGATAACTTGCTAGATCGTGGGGGTCACCGCCAGTTTGTGCAATAACCGTCGAGTATATCTCATAACTGGCCAACCGCTTTGGAAGTGTTTCATTCCTTCTTCATGCCTAAAATAGTCCTGAATTAAATCTCTCTGGGACGAATCCTTCTTCGTCCTTAGATACGTCATCCCTTTTCGTCTTTTGATACGTCATCATTTTCGTCATTTGATTCATTCGGCCTCTTCGTCATTGGGAGAAATTTATTTTCTGTTAACAGTTTATTGATTAAATACAACTATTTATTCTCAAATTACCCCTAATAACACAACAACAACCATTTTCTCCTTCTTTTCCCAAGAAAAATATCAAACCAATAATTGCATGATTTGTATAGTTAATGATGGTTTTATTGGTTAGGTTTTGTTGTTATGATAGTTATGCATAATTTATTATGTTAGGAAACACTTAGTATAATAAAAAAGTTGAAAATTGAAGTTAAATAATTAAAAAAACCTTATTTTATGAGGAAAGAAAAGATAAAATTTGGAAAAATTTATAGGGGGCATTAGTTTTGGACTAATGTGAGGGGCTCTGGGTGCTTGTGTGGTCGTGTGGGTGTCCGTTGAGGTTTGTTGGGCCTTGACGTCTGATAAATTTATATAATATAATTATCTCATAAAAACGATCATTCTAAATTCGGGATGTCTAAATTTGACGCGAGCAACCGCTGGATTGTGGGTGCAACCGTTGGATAACTTGCTAGATCGTGGGGGTCACCGCCAGTTTGTGCAATAACCGTCGAATATATCTCATAACTGGCCAACCGCTTTGGAAGTGTTTCATTCATTCTTCATGCCTAAAATAGTCCTGAATAAATCTCTCTGGGACGAATCCTTCTTCGTCCTTAGATACATCATCCCTTTTCGTCTTTTGATACGTCATCATTTTCGTCATTTGATTCATTCGGCCTCTTCGTCATTGGGAGAAATTTATTTTCTGTTAACAGTTTATTGATTAAATACAACTATTTATTCTCAAATTACCCCTAATAACACAACAACAACCATTTTCTCCTTCTTTTCCCAAGAAAATATCAAACCAATAATTGCATGATTTGTATAGTTAATGATGGTTTTATTGGTTAGGTTTTGTTGTTATGATAGTTATGCATAATTTATTATGTTAGAAACACTTAGTATAATAAAAAAGTTGAAAATTGAAGTTAAATAATTAAAAAAACCTTATTTTATGAGGAAAGAAAGATAAAATTTGGAAAATTTATAGGGGGCATTAGTTTTGGACTAATGCGAGGGGCTCTGGGTGCTTGTGTGGTCGTGTGGGTGTCCGTTGAGGTTTGTTGGGCCTTGACATCTGATAAATTTATATAATATAATTATCTCATAAAAATGATCATTCTAAATTTGGGATGTCTAATCTCATCAAAACGACGATTCCAAATTCGGGATGTCTATTTAAGTCCATAAATAAATTTATTGAGCTTACAAACCAAGTTTGAAGTTTAAATGGATACAAAACTCTTTGATTGTTCCATAATAATATCCTCATCAAAAAATCTTTTTAGTAACACGATTTTCACATTCATCTATCATATCTCATTAACAAAATTGTGTAGTGATTTGGTATTTGAATTTGTATTGAAAGTTTAAATTCTCTAATTCAACTTGTTTGGTCAATTTGGTCCGAAATTTTGTCTTTGATTAATAAAAATATTTTTTCCAAAATTGGGTTAATTTTGATAATGAGAAAAGTTCATGAATCAAATTTATAAAATTTCTTTTGTTTTTTAAACGAAAAAAACATATGAAATTTAATATTTTGAGAGTAATAGTTATATAGATTTTAAAAGATAAATAAGTAGAAAACAAATTAAAATATTATTACACGTAAACGGTAAGCAGATCTATCTCTTTATACACGCACACACACTCCAAAAATTATTATAATCACTTTAACATTTTAATTAACCAAGAGGAAACAAAAAACAAAAAACAAAAAACAAAATGGTCATTTTGTGAATCATTACTAATTTTAATAAGTTTTATACCTTTTTTCATGTAGATATTATTACAGAGATAAAAATTTTATAACTTTGTGATGTTTTTTTTTATTAACTTTGTACTTGTAACTCATAAAAATTTATGTTGTGAAATTTATGTTTGCTTTTATAAAATGTAAAATCTTTTTACTTCAACAATATACTATGAAATAGTTACATTTGGGATCATAAAATTAATACAAAGTTTGAATTTTATATTTTAAAAGATTCTAATAATTAAAATAAATAAATCATGAAATTATTGGCTAATAGTAACTCACGTTACAAGCATTTGTTAGTACACATATGAATTCGTGGATTTTTTTTATCTCCAAATATTAATTACGTGGGAGTGATTGACCAATTCGAGGATTTTTCTAAAACAAATTCGAGGATTTTTCTAAATACAAGCCTTTTATATGCAATATGTCTAAATATAGATGAGATGTGAGATGAGGTGAAAAAGAGTTAAACCTACTTTGATTATTAAACTCACAATTATTAGTTCTCTTTAATTTTTCTATAACATTTCCTGGAATTTTTTTTTCCCTTGAAAATCAAAAGAAAAATAAAAAAAGAAACCGACTTTAGTTTTAACAGAAATAGAATGTGGGTGTGTGTTAGATAGATCACTTTATTTTGCCAGCAAGCTCACTTTCATTCATTTTTTAAAACTAAAAATCCTCCCTTTCCAAGCAAACCCAAATTTTTTTTTCCTGGGATTTTATTTTTAAAGTCAAAAGTTTGATTCTGTGTGTTTGGTAGGAGGTGGTATATCATGTTGTGGGGCCCGCCTGTTGTGAGAGAGAAGGTGTATACACCGGCACATAATATATTTTCGGTTTGGTAGAGGGGAAAAAAAGGTCCAACGCTTTATTTGTTTAGTCTGGTAATAAATTTGTTTTTTCCTATTTTTTTTTTTAAAATGTTAATGGGGTTGCTTACAGTTCATATGTTGTCATCAAAACGCGTTGCGTTTCCGTGTTAATAATATCTACTTCTTTCTTCCATTTGCTTGCTTAAACGTGGGCTGAAGTTAAGTTGTTCTGTTTGCTGTTGATGCTTGTTGTCGCAATCAGATCTGCATTTTGGGTTTGGTTCAAACTCCGAACTGACATTCTCTCTGGTAATTCACGTTCCTGTTCTGTCTCTTTGTCTGTCGTAAGTTCGTTACTTTTGTGTTTGCTTGCTGAGAAAACACTAAGGATAAGAAAATTGGAAGTTCTAGTTCTGCTTCATACTTAAAGATACATGTTTAAAGTTTGCATCTTTACTCTTTCACAACAAAAAGTTGGCATCTTTACTTCTAGCTTGCAGAACTTTTGAGTTGGTTTTGTTGATGAGTTAGATATTTTAGCTAACAAAATAATGGGGTGGTTTGTAATTGTGTGCTGATTATTTTGAATCAGTGACTTGCTTTGTGTAGTTGATGGGATGTTGTTTTACTGAATCTTATAGCTTACATTTTTTTTTCCTGGTTTGTTGCTGACAATTGCAGATCAAGTTGGGGACCTTTTTAGTGTTGATTTTGAGAATAATTGAGATTTGGGATATAAGAAGATTATGCTGAGTACAAATGATATGTCTTTTGATTGAGTTTGGAATCGGAATGTACAAAATTTATTGAGGGTTAAGATATAATATGGTTTTGAGGATAAGGGTTTGGTAAATTGAGGTCTTAGGCCCCAGCCAAAGGCATTATAGTGGTAGATATGGCATCTAGAGAAGGGAGGCGTCATCATCATGATTTTGTGCCTCTTGCTGCTTTGATCAGCGGAGAGATGAAGAGTGAGAAGATGGAGAAGCCTACTGTTATATTCGGGCATGCGGCTCAGTCAAGGAAAGGGGAAGATTATTTCTTGATTAAGACGGATTGTCAAAGAGTACCAGGAAATCCTTCATCTACATTTTCTGTATTTGCGGTAAATCTTGCTCCTACTCTTACAAATATCTTAATTTTATGGCATGATTACCATTCTTCAAGTACTAATATTTAGCAACTTAAATGCATGCTTCTTTATGTAATTCCAAACAACTTAAATTTTAGTGCATGCTTCTTTTGGGACTTTTTTATCAGCAGGGTTAATGAATTCTGGTAAAAGAATTCTTTTTGCTGATGACATCGGATAAAAAAGAATTTTCTCTAACCTTGGTTTAATATGTTAGAATAAAGTGCACAAACAAGAGTTGTAATTCTAACTTCTCTAGGTGCGTTGAAATGCATCTCAGTTTAGATTTGATGGTTGATGGTCTCTCTTGGATGGACCGCAATTTTCTCGGTTACAGAATGTTAGGCTGCATCCTTCACTTGTTCCTATTCAGCTATCTTTTTGTTTTGTATAATTTACTTTTTCTTTTTGGGGTGATTTCAGATATTTGACGGGCACAATGGGAATGCTGCAGCAATTTATACAAGGGAAAATTTGTTGAATCATGTTTTGGGAGCTATTCCTCGTGGCCTTGGTCGGGACGAATGGCTTCAGGCTTTACCTAGGGCCTTAGTTGCCGGGTTTGTGATGACTGACAAGGAATTTCAGAATAGAGGCATGGAATTATCCCTTGTTCATGTTTTCATTCCTTCATTTCTTTTTTTTATTCCCCATCTTTGACATTCGTTGTTGTAAATTAACGAAAACTAATGTCATTATACTTGTTTAATCATCTTCAGGAGAAACATCTGGGACCACAGCTACATTTGTTATAGTTGATAGGTGGACTGTGACTGTTGCATCTGTTGGCGATTCCCGTTGTATACTGGATGCTCAGAGTGGGGCTGTTTCCACCTTGACTGTTGATCATAGACTTGAAGATAATGTTGAAGAGTGTGTGTCTATCTCAAAGCTTTATTTCTTTCATTATTCAGGATAGACATATTAATTGGTTGTGCGGCAACTGCAGGAAGGAACGAGTAACCGCAAGTGGAGGTGAAGTTGGGAGGCTTAGCATTGTTGGAGGTGCTGAGGTGAGGTGTTTAAACATTTTGATAACGGTCTTGAGTCTCATTCATTGTCCCTAAACTACGCAGAATTATGATGAAATAGAAAAAACTATTCACTGTAACAAGTATTGTGTAACATTGACAGATTGGTCCCCTCCGTTGCTGGCCTGGTGGTTTATGCCTTTCTAGGTCAATTGGAGACATGGATGTAGGAGAGTTTATAGTACCAATACCATACGTCAAACAAGTGAAGGTATCCATCTTTTCATTTTATATGGTTTCCACCTACGTTTTCCACTTGTTAAGTTGTGATTCTTTTCCATCTTCGAAGCGTTGATAATGATTTTTAGATGGGAAATGCTAAATCTGTCTTCAACATGAACTCTAACTTTCTTCATTGTTATAAAGCTATCAAATATGGGTGGGAGACTTATTATTGCCTCTGATGGAATCTGGGATGCCCTATCCTCCGAAATGGCTGCACAATCTTGCCGTGGATTACCAGCTGAACTCGCTGCCAGACAAGTGGTGAAGGTAATTTAATTTGATGTTTTACTACTACTCGTTGCCAGTCCTTTTTGAACTAGTATGCTTGTGGCTTTGTTATGCCAATATAGCTACCAATGATTGCTGTGAACATTTTCTTACTGCATTTGGTAAATCATTATTTAGGATGCATTAAGGACAAGGGGACTGAAGGATGATACAACTTGCATTGTTGTTGACATAATTCCTCCTGACAATACGATACAGCCTTTGCCTCCACCCAAAAAGCAGAATAAGTTGAGAGCACTGCTATTTAGGAAGAAGTCCTTTGATTCCGCAAATAAACTATCTAAGAAGCTTTCAGCTGTAGGTATAGTTGAAGAACTGTTCGAAGAAGGCTCGGCGATGCTTGCCGAAAGGTTGGTAATGTCTCCTTTGCATGCATGAACGTTCATTTTGTCATTGCAAAGGCTCACAAGCATCCAACAATTTCCTAAATCTAATTCTCGGTCTCTTAGAATTTCAATTAGAACTTAAAACTAGGGCATCTTATTAAATCATTTTCTAATAGTCTAAATTGATTAGGAAGTTCTTAATCATTGTCTTTGATTTTAATTTCATCATCGAGGGACTTGCTAATAGCATGTAACTGAAAACAAAAAAATGTCGCAATTTTAATATTTTTGTCATAACTTCTGTTTCAGTTGGGGTTGAAGAATTTACAGAATACTTTTAAGTTTCTCTACACTTCTTGGACAGTTACGCAAGGAAGTGCATGGTTTTTTCCTGAAAGAGTACTTTTTAAAGTTGAAATGTGGGATGAATTTGAGAGAACGGAACTGCTTTTACTTTATATGATAGTCATTCTTGAAAAGTTTTGCATTCATCAATTTTCTTCCAAATGATTGGGACCCAATCCTGAAACTTAAATGAAGTCTTCATGTGCAAATTGCAATGACTTATGCTGTGCTAGGCCAGACACATCGTTTGATGATTTTTCTGAAGTCTAAACTTATTCTGATGCTGGAGTCAATGTTTTAATTCGTACCTTTGTTAGTCGTGGATCTTTGTGGTTATATAGTATTCAACTATTCATCTAACCTTAGTCTCTTTCCATATGTATTTCTATGTTGTGATAACTTTATTCTCACATATGTTTAGTTACATCTAAGTCATCATTTTTGTTGTATTTGCAGACTGGGTAATGATGAATCTGCTGTACAATCAACATCTGGTCTTTTTACATGCGCTGTATGCCAAGTTGACCTTGCTCCGAGTGAGGGCATCTCTGTTCATGCTGGTTCCATCTTCTCCACTAGCTCAAAGCCCTGGCAAGGGCCTTTCCTTTGCGCTGGTTGCCGTAATAAGAAGGATGCCATGGAAGGAAAACGCCCTAGTGGAGTTAAAGTGGCATAACTCCTATACTATAACCAACCCCTCTTTCCCACTTCACTCTAATTTTGTGCACCCCACATTTCTCTAGGCTAGTCAATTTGTTTGAATCTGTACCATAGTGATACATCCATTGTATATGTAATATATGCAAATAATGTAAAATGAGTTTTAACATTTGAGGAAGAGCTGATTGCTTATTGCGACGTTCGTTGGGAATTCCAAATCTATTTTGATACATAATGGGATTACAATGTTAGCATACTATGTGTAGTTGAAGAATCTGCTAGTGCCGGTGCTGGTGATCCTGGAGAAGATAAGAAAGGCTTGGGTGGGATTTGCAAAGAATCAAGGCTTCCTTCCAACATTTCCACAACTCTAGTCATTGTCGGTCGATCCGAGGGATTAGTCTGTATGCTCCACAAGCTTACTATTATCATCTTCATTGCATATTCTCTATCTTCTTCATGCACAAAAACCGCATATGAACACATCAAAGGAGGTGCGGAATATACTCACATTGAATTTCGGTTTTGATGAAATGAAGAAGACAAACCATTTCCGTCCTCCATTGAGCTCGGCAGTAGCTCCTCCTTGCAGTGGGCTGTGCGATTTCAGTCCTCTTTGAACCTCCAAGAATCGGCCATGCATGAACTTCATTGAAGCTCCAAGCTTCAAGCTTCCATGCTCAAAGAATCACTTCCCTATCACCTATGTATCACTCAAGGTGTGCTAGCACTAGTTCATCTTCCATTTAGCTTCTCAAATTTTCGGTGAAAACCAGAGAAAAATGAAGAAGAATCGGCAGTGATGCCGTGAGATGCAGAAGAAGAAAAGAGAGGGAGATGAGAGATCGTATGCCTTGCATGTTGGAGAGAGAGAATGATAAGATAGAAAATAAAAAATGTAAAAAGGTTTATATATTTTCAAAATTATTTAATAAACCATTTACTTTTCCTATTTAAAATTAAAGCAAAAGCTTTCAATCAACTTATCACCCATCATTTCAACTTTTTACTTTAAGTCACATCACATCACTTTAATAAAGTGACATGTTGTCAAGTCACATCACTCAAAGTGACAATTGATTTGACGCATGATGTGACAAACGATTTGATGCTTGATGTGACTCGCGTGCCGCGCTCGAATTCGAAATGCGAATGCGCTCGCAATCACTCTCGGGCTTGGGTTCGCTAATTCCAAATTAACGAATTTTCCGTCGCGTCGTAATTAAGTGATTACGCCTAGCGAATTCACTATTCACGTCGCTAACGAATTAATTCTAAATTAATTCGTTCGCCCGAATTAAAATCTAATTTTAATTCCGCGTCAAAATCCAATTTCTAATAATATATCAAATATATTATTTTATCGATTAATTCCAAATTAATCGTTCTCTCTCTTTTATTAATATTTTATCCCAGATAAAATATCTCTGCAAATAATCCCAGATTAATTTTCTCTCTCATCGAATTAATCCCAGATTAATTCTATCTCTCTCTTCTAATTAATCCCAGATTAATCAAAGTGCGAGTCATACGTCATCGGTGAATCTTCAGGAAGCGACCCATGAGATCTCCGGATATGTTGGCAGTAAATACGATCGTCGGACTGTCCGAACACGTAAGTACCTCGTACTACGTTTATATCGATTTACAAGACAAGGTTGGCTTCTAGCAAAGCGCCATGCCTACCCAATTCTCCAGAAATATTCTTACAGGAATATATAGATCTGTATCAAGCGTAGTATACCGTAGTATTGTGTATATTGGCCCAGTATCGGATAGTCACGTGCTAGGGCTGGGGCTGGATAAGTGTCTGCCCCGTCCGAAGCACATGTCGGATGTCTGGTAACATAGTCTCTATAATCGGATATACATGACCTGGTCACAATATCCCGATTGGTTGCGCAACACTCAAGAGCACTAGTACCGTATCCTGCGTGACATCAACTCCAATATGACTGAAGTGACACTTCCGTCTTGACATCACACCCAATACACTATGACTCTCTGATAAACCCAGAAGTGGTGTACACAGAACCCGTTTAAAAGTCCCCTACCACCAAGACCAAAGTCTATCGATTATCGTAAGTATTAGCGATGTAAGTCTCAGGTTAAGACCATACACACCTACCTTGATTTCGGCCTCCCATAGACACATAGTCATAATACCAATGGGATTCCGAGGGGTCTATCCAGAGCGAAGCTGTTTCCCGTACCATCGGTGAAACACGACCTCCTATCGCACTTGCATAAGTATCCAATACTTATATATATGAGAACTATGCTGTTGTGCCCTCACAACGCACACAAGTGCAATACTAGCCTATTCCGCATTATCGATGTCCAGTCTCGATAATACTACGGCTAGGGATATTTAATGATTAATCCTTCGTGGACTGATACTGTCTCATATCATCTCAATCCAGGAACTAATCATAGGGATCTCTCTTCATTTATATATCTATGGTGATCTAATCACAAATGATGAGAGTGCAATTTCCTTATTACATAGTTAATTTGCTACAATAACACAATGATCTGTGCAAATAGTGACGCTATGGGTCATATTATCCAACAATCTCCCACTTGGCACATGGCCAGTCACTCGAGTGCCTAACACCCGAACTATGTACAATTCGCTCAAATTGCTGAGGAAAGGTTTTCGTCAGCGGATTTGCTTAATTATCGTCTGACGCGATTTACACGATCATCACATCGCCACGATGTATGATCCGAACGAATCAGATGATATAGAAGTATATATCTGGATCGTCGATGAGACCTTTAATTCTTAGCCTATGCTGACGCCTAGCTCAGCTGCTAACAGAACTTTATCTAATCTTATTAGATTTATTTTCGACCCAGATGGTCTTCTATTGCTGCCTCAGCTGCAGCAATAATCCGCATTTGTTGTTTATTCGGCAACAGTTATCTTGCTAGGAAGATTTCCAGCTCACTGTCTCCGTTATTCAAACTTTATAGTACCGTAGTATTTTAATTGTTTGGAAACTTGCAGTAGTGATCCCAGTCACTACAAGTTCTCCTTCTCCATAGTTTAAGATAGCATCTTTAGTTCTCTGAGATACTAACAGATGTTCTCAACTTCAATCCAGTGACTATCACTTGGATTGACCCGATTGTGACTCCATATGCTCGAAGCATATGAGACACCAATACAAGTACATTTTAAATGTACAATTTCCAGAGAGTGTTAACAACTCCAAATCTATCACAGTAGATCTTTATTCCTTGAATAAAGGTTGTTACTCCCAGAATTCTACGGAGAATTTCTATTAAAGAATATCTATGAAAGCCAAGCTTTCACCAATTGCTTTATGGGAATTTTCACTGCCAGTGCGCCCTCCCACTAACCTCCTTATATACACAAGAATTATTTCGTTTTGAGTTAAATCATAAACCATTATGATTATTTCAAAACGTCAGTTCCAAGAACCTTATGCTTGCTTCAATCTAAACATGGATTGAATAATCCGCAAACCTTGTTTTTCGGTTATACAAAATCGTCAGAATGTTATAAACATTCTCCAAAAGGTTTCCTTTTCAGGAAAGCGATTTTGATCTGTAACTGACATATTTCATAAATGAAATATACAGTTATCAACAAGCATCTTCAAAATGGATTTACCATGGCAACAGGTAAAAGGTTGAATCGTTATTAACATAATGTTGATAACGATACCTTTCCGTCAAAAGCCTAGCTTTGTACGTTGGTATGTTGTCATCCATGTATGTCTTCTTTGAAGACGTTTAATGTACCATAGGCACAATGCCTTATGGTACAACAACTAGTATCCAAAATAGTTGTTATACATGGAATCCATTTCGGATTCATGGCACTTTGCCATAACAGAGAGTCGATACCTCGTATCACTTCCTCTAAACGTAGTCGGATGGTACACCTCCATAAGATTGACATCTTAATGAGGTTAGATCAGAAACCCATACCCTAGGTTGTTTTCTGACTCTATCCGATCTACGAAGTTTCTTGTGTATTTGAAGATTAATGGTATAGATTCATCATTGATGAACTGTTTGTGTTCCATTAAGGACTTCGTGCTTTGAATAGTATTACTCCGATTTTCATCGAGTATCACTATCCTCCCACTGACCACTGCATATCGGTATTTCACTCAGGAAAAACCGCATGGTGAGCAACAATCACATTGTTCTCATGTGAGATTTATAAGTACTATAATTATGGTTTCCTTTTCAGGATAACCTATATTGGCACTTATCCAATTTGGGTTCTAGTTTGGTATCAACCAAACGTTATGCCTAGCATACCCAAATTATCAGGAATGAGAAACCTTGTTTCTTCCCTGTTCATATCATATATGATATCTGTCAAACAGATTTATATGGAACCTTATTCTAAATAAGTTTTGCACTGTTAATACATATCCTGTTTGAAGGAAATGATAGCTCAAAGCGACTCGTGATAAACCTTATCATGTCCAACAAAATTCGGTTTTAGTTCGGACACACCGTCTAACTGACGTGTCTCGTTTAATTGTGTCCTAGACAACAATGCCATAAATAAGTCTCTATTGATCAAATCAATTTGAGCTATTTATTTGTCATTTATATGTTTGAGATTTTATCATATTCAAAATATAAATTCTGTTATTTACATCTAATGTATTTATCTCAGTATCATCTTTATATAATAAAACACTTTAGTGTTTTAGAATATAAAGGTTCACCCGCAGTGGGTTAAACACTGATATAAAGACAATGTCTCTAGTCAAACTAGTTACATTTTTAACAGTTCCCTAATTTAAGTACATACCCAGGGTAATTCCTAAAATTAGGTACCAACGGTTAAAACGGCGACTATCGTCCCGTTTTCAATTCGCAGAGTAATCTCATCTGAAGTCAGTATCCTGCTTAAAGCAGATTCTGCACAACAGTACATATTTATGTATCACACTAAGTATTTAAAATCCAATTTCAATACTAGTTGTGAACATAATTATGATAAACATATTTGAAGTAAGAGCCTTGCTCGTCTTCAATTCCTTCTTAGGATTTGTTCTATTATCTTCCTAGAAGACCTAATCCTTAATTCTGATTCAGAAATTAGGGAGTCTACTTTGACAAGTATAATGGATTAAGCGCTAAAGTTATCATTATATGAATATTCCAAATTTCATATTCCACTTATTCGCTTAACTCCGGGCTTTAGGCATAATTCATTATTTTATCAAATAAAATAACTTATTAATTTCCAAGACCATCTTGAAATTATTCCCAATTTGAAAATTAAATCATTTAAAATATTTTAATCCAAGATTATATTTTAAATATCCTTCTTTTCAATTTTATCTTGATTACAATAGTCCAACTATTTAATCAACGATTAGTGGTACTATATATTATAATGATTATAATAGTCCAACTATATAATCAAATATAATCCAAATTAATTAACCTCAATTACATTGATTACTATAATCCAATTATAAAATCAACTGTAAACTGAAATTAATTAATTCAAATATATTGATTAATATAATCCAATTATATATAATCAACTATAATACAGTCCAACTGTTTATTAAAACAACATAAAATATTAGTCCAACTAATACTTTTGATTAATATGACGAATAAAATAAAATGAGCGTGTTTAGCGAGTATTCGAACGAATGTTGCAAATTCAATACTTGCCTCCCACTATTTTTCGTCGAGTCTCTAACCCTCTGTGGAGTACTCGGGAAACCGCGTTTCCTAGTGGGCTAGGATCCCGTTAAAGTATCATACAATCCTGACTTTGGTCAATAAAAAATTGTATGATAATTAACAAGGTAGATGTCGAAGATCAATTGGATCCCATCCAACTCCTAGATCCAGTAGGTGGACATCCAAGTCCGAAACATATATCTAATATATGCCTATATATCGAATATATACCCTACCCGTTTTCCTCTGAATCAACTAGGCCTTGGCTTTGGCCAAAAACAAACCTAGTGATCCCAGTCAAGCGTGGACCCATTGACAGGGAAGCTTCGTAATCAAATGTCTATGGACAAGAAGTGGTCTTGACTTTGGTAAAAAACAAACCACAACTTGGACACGACACCGATATATAACAAAGCCTCGTGATTAAAGCACATCTTTGACTGACAAGGGCTTGACTTTGGTCAAAAACAACCCTTGACAATCTCCGATCTTGAGCAAGAATCACTCAATGGAAGGAAATGACGCTTGATATTTAACGAGGGTTTTTCGCGTGCAAATTGGCTACCAATTTAATTATCTTTCTTAAGGTCTCATCATCATACACCCTTAAACATGCATTCTAAATACATAATAAAGCGTATATGAAAATAAATAATAATGATATGCGGATGGATACTTTACATTGATCCTAGATCAAATCTCTCACTTTCTCTCTCCCGCTAGCACTTGTATTACTTCTACCCGTTACACTACACTTCTAAAGAAACCTCTTTTACATGGAGGGGAATAGGTGAGAAGAGAATACAAAGAAATAGGAGATAAGGCTGGACACGCAGGTCCAATTTAATAAATCAAATTTATTACAATTTCCAAAATCGCCCAACCCGACTAATATCCATCCGATATACATTATTCAAACATCACAACCATGTATTCATACAAGCATGTTATCAATCAATCAATCAAATTAATTAATCTTGATTATTAGTGATCATCCAATGTTCACACAAAGATTTGATTTTTGTTCGAGTCAAACTCGTTATTGCGAACACGTACTCAAAGTACGATTTCTACGAATTAAATTAAATTACATAATTAAATCCAATTTAATACGTATTTAATTCTAATTCATTATTTAATTCTAAATTAAATATTACACTTTTATTAACGAACCTTTACGACTTAAATTCCAAATTTAATCGCAACGGGTCTCAAAGCCCGATAAACATCTAATGTTTTATTTAATTAAAGTCCAATGGGCTTTTAATTAATTTCTATTAGGCGTGGACTTTTGGTCAACTCGGGTCAAACAGAACAACCGAAATCCAATCCGGGAGTTACCCCATAAGCCTTTAAATTAATTTTGGCCCATTAGGCCCAATTAAATAATTAAGGTCCATTAAGTCATAATTGGACCTTTTGGATTCGGTTTTGGGCCTAATTGGATCCAACCAATTTTGCCTAAACCCAACTTTGTTACAACAAAGCCCAAAAGCCCAATTACAACCTAACAAGCCCAATTTCCAAAATCAAGCCCAAATTAATTAACTTATAAAATTCCAAATTTCACAATTAATTAACCTAAGTGTAATACACAATCAATTACCCAATTAACATTTCTAAAATATCAATTAGCCTAATTAATCATGCACTTTAACAACCAAATAGTGTCCAACACAATTCAATCAAAATCAAACCCAATTAACATGCTTTCAAGTCTCGGCAATTAGGGGTTTTTCAATTCGATTCGGTTTCAATCCAATTGAGTCCACAATCTTAATTTCCCAAATCAATTCAATTCATCCAATGAATTAAAACAAAAAATCACAATGAATTTCATGTTCTTAAGATTCGGCCAAGCCACTTTAAAAGGGAAAAATGTTCCAAATCAAAATTCAATCCAATTGAACTTCAAAACAACATTAACCAATTGTTTTAAGTCATCCAATGATCAAACAAAACAAAATTACCAAGACATTAGGGTTATGCAATTTTCGGCCAAGCCTCCAATTTGGGGGAAATTGAATCCAATCCAATTTCATGAAATTGATCACACACAATCTCAATTAAACATGTTCTAAGCATACTTAAACATCCAATTCAATTAAAACATGCTCAAACACATTTTACCCAATTTCAAGTTTCATGTTCAACCTAAAGAATTGGGGAAAATTGATCTAATCCAATTTTCTTGAAATTGATCATGCACAACTTCAATTCAACCTCATTCAAGCATACTTCATCAAACAATTCAACCAAATCATGCCTAAATCGAGTTTACCCAAATTAAAGTTTTGACCAAAAATAAGCAAATTGGGGAAAATCAATCCAATCAATTTTTTTTTATCAAATTGATTGCATATAACTCAAATTAGATCATATGCAAACATTCTTAAACAATCAATTTGTCAGAATCAAGCTAAAATCAAAAAGCCCCAAATTTGCTCAAGAACCCTAATTCGGTTTTCATGCATCAAAAGCTCCTGATACCATTGTAAGAGTTCAATTCAAAGTCCCAAGATCAACAAATCATGCACAAAAACCGCATATGAACACATCAAAGGAGGTGCGGAATATACTCACATTGAATTTCGGTTTTGATGAAATGAAGAAGACAAACCATTTTCGTCCTCCATTGAGCTCGGCAGTAGCTCCTCCTTGCAGTGGGCTGTGCGATTTCAGTCCTCTTTGAACCTCCAAGAATCGGCCATGCATGAACTCCATTGAAGCTCCAAGCTTCAAGCTTCCATGCTCAAAGAATCACTTCCCTATCACCTATGTATCACTCAAGGTGTGCTAGCACTAGTTCATCTTCCATTTAGCTTCTCAAATTTTCGGTGAAAACCAGAGAAAAATGAAGAAGAATCGGCAGTGATGCCGTGAGATGCAGAAGAAGAAAAGAGAGGGAGATGAGAGATCGTATGCCTTGCATGTTGGAGAGAGAGAATGATAAGATAGAAAATAAAAAATGTAAAAAGGTTTATATAATTTCCAAAATTATTTAATAAACCATTTACTTTTTCTATTTAAAATTAAAGCAAAAGCTTTCAATCAACTTATCACCCATCATTTCAACTTTTACTTTAAGTCACATCACATCACTTTAATAAAGTGACATGTTGTCAAGTCACATCACTCAAAGTGACAATTGATTTGACGCATGATGTGACAAACGATTTGACGCTTGATGTGACTCGTGTGCCGCGCTCGAATTCGAAATGCGAATGCGCTCGCAATCACTCTCGGGCTTGGGTTCGCTAATTCCAAATTAACGAATTTTCCGTCGCGTCGTAATTAAGTGATTACGCCTAGCGAATTCACTATTCACGTCGCTAACGAATTAATTCTAAATTAATTCGTTCGCCCGAATTAAAATCTAATTTTAATTCCGCGTCAAAATCCAATTTCTAATAATATATCAAATATATTATTTTATCGATTAATTCCAAATTAATCGTTCTCTCTCTTTTATTAATATTTTATCCCAGATAAAATATCTCTGCAAATAATCCCAGATTAATTTTCTCTCTCATCGAATTAATCCCAGATTAATTCTATCTCTCTCTTCTAATTAATCCCAGATTAATCAAAGTGCGAGTCATACGTCATCGGTGAATCTTCAGGAAGCGACCCATGAGATCTCCGGATATGTTGGCAGTAAATACGATCGTCGGACTGTCCGAACACGTAAGTACCTCGTACTACGTTTATATCGATTTACAAGACAAGGTTGGCTTCTAGCAAAGCGCCATGCCTACCCAATTCTCCAGAAATATTCTTACAGGAATATATAGATCTGTATCAAGCGTAGTATACCGTAGTATTGTGTATATTGGCCCAGTATCGGATAGTCACGTGCTAGGGCTGGGGCTGGATAAGTGTCTGCCCCGTCCGAAGCACATGTCGGATGTCTGGTAACATAGTCTCTATAATCGGATATACATGACCTTGTCACAATATCCCGATTGGTTGCGCAACACTCAAGAGCACTAGTACCGTATCCTGCGTGACATCAACTCCAATATGACTGAAGTGACACTTCCGTCTTGACATCACACCCAATACACTATGACTCTCTGATAAACCCAGAAGTGGTGTACACAGAACCCGTTTAAAGTCCCCTACCACCAAGACCAAAGTCTATCGATTATCGTAAGTATTAGCGATGTAAGTCTCAGGTTAAGACCATACACACCTACCTTGATTTCGGCCTCCCATAGACACATAGTCATAATACCAATGGGATTCCGAGGGGTCTATCCAGAGCGAAGCTGTTTCTCGTACCATCGGTGAAACACGACCTCCTATCGCACTTGCATAAGTATCCAATACTTATATATATGAGAACTATGCCGTTGTGCCCTCACAACGCACACAAGTGCAATACTAGCCTATTCCGCATTATCGATGTCCAGTCTCGATAATACTACGGCTAGGGATATTTAATGATTAATCCTTCGTGGACTGATACTGTCTCATATCATCTCAATCCAAGAACTAATCATAGGGACCTCTCTTCATTTATATATCTATGGTGATCTAATCACAAATGATGAGAGTGCAATTTCCTTATTACATAGTTAATTTGCTACAACAGCACAATGATCTGTGCAAATAGTGACGCTATGGGTCATATTATCCAACAGACTTCTGTCCGAAGATCTCTGATTTTGGACTGGCTAAGATCTTCCGCGGTAGGGAGAGTGTTGTGTCGATGACAGGTGCATGGGGGACTGTAGGCTATATTGCTCCAGAAGTATTCTGTAGAAATTTTGGAGAGGTCTCTTATAAATCAGATGTTTATAGCTACGGAATGATGGTTTTTGAAATGACCGGAGGAAGAAACAATGCCAATGTTGCAGGTGATCGTAGCAGTGAAATATATTTTCCACATTGGGTTTACAAGCGTCTTGAACTACAAGAAGACCTTGGATTGCAAGGCATGGAAAATGAAGAGGATAAAGAATATGCAATGAAGATGATAATAGTGAGCTTGTGGTGCATACAGACCAATCCCTCGGACCGGCCAGCAATGAATAGAGTGGTGGAAATGTTGGAAGCAAGCCTTGATTCCTTGCAAATTCCTGCCATGCCTTTCTTGTCTTCTTCAGGATCACAGCCAGGTTCTTTAACTACGCTGGTAAGCCAGATAGAGTCATCCCTTGGCACATGATTAAACTTCATGAACTTTTGCCCTTTATTTAGCATTATAGCTTATCAGTTATTTGCTCTCAAACTTTTAGGTAAATGTAAACATACTGCCTATGGCCTATAAGTGATTCAAGCAAAGACAAGTACTCGATGCAATAATAGAGTGACCAAATAAGATTCAATCAGGACCAGTATTTGAAGCAAATGACCTTTTTTTTTTTTTTATTAAACATGCTATTATTCACAAGGCCATATTAGGGGCCCGAATAATCAATAAAGGACCAAGCCCAATAAAGTATTCATACATTCATGTGGTTCTTGCTCTAATCTTTGACAATCAATATTTTGTACTAATAAAATTGATGCCTGCCCCCCCACATTGGAAACATACAAGTAAAAGTCTTCCCCCAGTTGTTTATGCATTTCTTCTATACATTCATTTTTATCAACCCACTAATAATCCTCACAGATTTTCTATTACCTAAATTAAATTAATATTTGACTATTCTATTGTGCCCGAAACTCGAGTAATGTGATAGTGGATTCAATGTTCATAAACTAATAACACCAACCACATATACACAATTAAATGATTTAACAGAAATGAACTTACCCCAAATGATAATAAACATTTGCGTCGAAAAGATTGTGTCTATAATGAAAAGTAATAAAATTGAAAAACGGTGGAGCCACAAACATATTTAGACGACCATTTAATATTTAGAATTCTCCAAATAACACATTGGAAGTTTTGCAGAACCCTTTAAAAGTTGGAAAAGCACCTTATGTAGCTGCAAAGTGCAAACCAAGAAAATGACCAGTTTCTATACATTCAAATGAAGGGAAAGCAAAAGTCAAAAGCTAAAGTTTGAATATGAAAGCACTTGGAGACGACAACCAAAAGACCAATCCTTTAATTCCAGCCGTACTATATATAGTCTAGTCAGTAGTCAAAGTTCTTTTACATATCCCAAATTACCAAGATGTACCTCTCTTTATCATCATACCCTCAACTTTGACATATTTACCATTTTACTTTTTTAAATCCCTTTTTTTAAGTAAAGATTAAAGAGTAAAGAGAGCTCCACTAATTATTACTGAACGAGGTGAAACATGTGAGGTTAGCGCACGCTCCTTCTGATTAAAGACAAAATCAGTCGTTTACCATGATTTGTTCCTACGCTCCTCTTAATCACTTCAATATCGTAATGGGATCTCACGTTTCTTGTTGGCTGTATCAGTAGCCCAACTAGAATAATTTAATAAGATAAAATTTGATTTTCTTAAAAAAAATAAAAAAAGTTTCATTTTAAGGGAATTGTTGATGAGTGATTTTCGTCACAAATGTATTTTCGAGATAACCCTCTCGAGACAACCCTCCTTCAACCTTGAATTTGTTTGGTTATGGGGGACCAAAAGTAAATATAGCAGAAAAGCAAAGAAAACACAAAAATAGACAAGAGAGTTTAACGTGGTTCAGCGGAGCAAGTCCAACCTACGTCCACGGGCACAAAGTGGGGTATTGTTTTTATTGGGAAAACTAGCCCGGCCGACCTGTTTTCAATAAGATATAAGCATAACCAAGTTGTTTGCCTTTCGAGTTTTTACAAGTAGTGCTCCCTCGTTTTGTTACAAATTTTGCTATCCCCTTACAAATGAAACTAACTCTCCTTTATATACTCCAAGAGTTACAACATTGTTCACACGCCTTGATAACATCACCCACGTGACCCTCTGGTTGATTGACTGGTCCTCTACCCCAAAACTGTCTTCGCCAAAAGTAAACCTGCCACCTGACGGCTTGTCACATCAACATGTTTTGCACACTGTCACACGCCATAATAATGATGTCAGCATGTAAAGTGCTATCAAATAGTGGTGTATGCCATAAGGAAAAGTCTGAATTACCCATGATCACACGTCATTCTTCGAGAGGTCGGTCAATGATCTGCCGAGCTACCCAAACTGTTTCCGCCCTGACCCATAATATCCGAGCTCATCAACTTATTCCATAAGGAAAGATAAAACCAAACCGACCCGCCGGTCTACTGTGGCCGGCCTTGGTTCTCATGTTGTCGGTCTCTAAAATCTACACCGCGTTGTGTCCCCTGATCGGCCAGATTCGAGAAACTGTGTCTGTACTCTCTTCCCTGCTGAGGAATAAATCAAACCCTCTGAACCTCTGATCTTCCAAAAAGTGAGGGAATTCCCTCTATGCCCTTGCCGAACTGTTCAATTACTTAAGTTGTAAAAATCACCATCAACAGGAACAAAATAATATTATTTTTTAAAAAAAAAATCAAAATTTTGATTAATTTAGAAGATGTATTTTAACACGTTTATCTCCGCAAATGGCTGCATGCCACTATGAAGTATCGCATTTAACTTTGCTTTATTTTTAATCGTAATAAAATAATTTTAATCATATTTCAGCTCCTTATTATGTTAATTTGTTTGTTTTTTGTTTCTGAAAAAAACAATAGTCTTATTTCTCAATTACATCTGAGTTATCATACTTTTTCATCATAACACTCGACAACACTTCTCTATAATTGCTGCTTCAAATTTTTTTTTTTTTTTTTCCATTTGAAAAATACTTTTCATTTTCAATCAAATTTTTAAAAACAAATAATAAGAGAAATTCTGATTAGAAAAACACCAAACGACTCATTTAATTTCATTATTTAAATATTTATTAAATTATCTATTTGACAAATTAAAGAATAAAAAAATAATATATTTTCTAAAAGATTTTTCAAATAAAAATAGTATTATATTTTTTAATAAAATTGAAGGATTTCGTAATATGATTTTAATATAAAAATAATTATAAGTGATGATTATAATGTGATATAAAAAATATATATATTAATAGAAAAAAGATAATATAAATAGATTTATATTATTTTACTTAAACTGAATGATACTCACTTTAATTATATTATTTTAAATAAATAAATAAAAATATTTATTAGTAACTTCAATCACCACTACTATAATAAAGTGGAGATAGAATATTATATAATAATATTTAAGGAGAAAAATCAATCTCTAATATTAAAGAGTGAGAATATAATATAATATAATTTGAAAAATCATAATCGGTATCTCTTTTGAAGACCCGGCCACCGGTTCGGTTCGAAACCGAGAATCGGAACCAAACCGGCCGGTTCCCTTTTATTTTTTTTTTAAATTTTTAAACATGAAAAATAATTATTAAAAAAATTTGTAATGGGATATTATTACCAAATAAATATAATAAAAAAATGTATTTATTTTAATTTTATTATATTAAATTAAAAATAAAATAAATAACTTGAAATTTAAAAAAAAACATTATTTATATTATATTGGAACCGTCCGGTTCAAACGATTTGGTTAGGGTGGGAATCCTAACCGAACCATACAAAATCGGTTCCGATTCGATTTCGATTCCGAACTATTCTTTTATAACTAATTTTGATTATATATCTCTTTTATTTAACAATTCAATAATATTTGAAGATTTTTTTTTTTTTTTTCTGAGTTGTTCATGTAGCACTGTAAAAGACACGCTAACATCTTTCAATCTTTTACCGTCCATTTTACAAAGTTTTCTTAAACTCGGTGTCAGTGATCCCATCAAACAGCCAAGATTAGTTGATCATGTAACCGCTAAGCAGATTATTTAATATATAAGATTAGAAACAGTCAGCGACAACAAATGATTTTAATGGATAATTATCATGCACTACACTGTATACGTTACAAGCTTTTCAGTTTAACCACCTCAATCAATTGTACCATAATACCCACATTTACTTCACGCAAAAGCCCTCCACCTTCCCATTTATTACAAATATGCCCTAACCCCACTTTTCGCCTCTACAAACCCGCACGACTGAGCTGATGAAACCCTTCCTTCACCACCTCTCTCCTCTTTCTTCTCTCAGAAGCAGCGATGGACAAACCCAAAACGCTGTTTTTCACTCTCTTAATCTCAGCCGTCCATTTCTCTCTCCTTAAAGCCTCTACAAACCCAGATTTGAAACCCCTTCTAGATTTCAAGGCTACTTCAGACAAAGCCAACAAGCTCACCACTTGGAACTCAACCTTGGACCCGTGTTCTTGGACTGGCGTTTCATGTCTTCAGAACCGAGTTTCACACCTCGTGTTAGAAAATCTCCAACTCAGCGGCTCCCTCGAGCCGCTGACTTCTCTCACTCAGCTCCGTGTTTTAAGCCTCAAGTACAACCGTTTCACCGGTCCAGTCCCTAACCTCTCCAACCTCACGGCGCTAAAGCTTCTCTTCCTTTCAAACAACAACTTTAACGGCGAGTTTCCCGTCTCCGTAAACTCTCTGTTTAGACTTTACCGTCTTGATCTGTCCTTCAATAACTTCTCTGGTCAGATTCCGTTAACAGTCAACCGATTGACTCATCTTTTGACTCTCAAACTCGAAGGAAACCGGTTCTCGGGTCCCATTACGGGTTTGAATCTCCCGAATCTTCAAGACTTGAACGTTTCCGGCAACCATCTATCGGGTCAAATACCCAAGTCGTTATCGGGTTTCCCGGACTCTGCATTCTCTCAAAATGCAGCTCTCTGCGGATCCCCAATGCAGGAATGCAAAACTATAGAAACCGACCCGAAAAGACCCGGATCCGACGGAGCCATTGCCTCGCCATTAAACCCGGTAAATAACCCAGCAAGCATAGTATCATCTACTCCAAGCGCAATACCCACAAACACAGACCCGAATAACAAACCAGCAACCCCACAAAAGACAAGCTCGAGCAAGATAAGTTCAGTTGCTGTAATAGCAATAGTACTAGGAGACTTGTTAGTTCTTGCAATAATCTCAGTTTTGCTCTACTGTTACTTCTGGAGAAACTACGTCAAGAACAAGACGAGATCAAAACTTCTAGAAAGCGAGAAAATTGTTTATTCTTCGAGTCCGTACCCGGCGCAGCAGGCGGGGTACGAGCGAGGGAGCATGGTGTTTTTCGAAGGGGCGAAGCGGTTTGAGCTGGAGGATTTGCTGAGAGCGTCGGCGGAGATGCTCGGAAAAGGCGGGTTCGGGACGGCGTACAAGGCGGTGTTGGATGACGGGAGTGTGGTGGCTGTGAAGAGATTGAAAGATGCGAGTATCGGCGGCAAGAGAGAGTTCGAACAACACATGGAGGTTCTTGGTAGATTAAGGCATCCCAATTTGGTGGGATTAAAGGCGTATTATTTTGCCAGAGAGGAGAAATTGCTTGTTTCTGATTACATGCCCAATGGCAGCTTGTTTTGGCTTCTCCATGGTACGTTACCTATTTTTTTTGGGTTGAATTTTCGCTATTTCATTTCCCTTTCTAGTATTTGCCGCCGTAACGGTGGGGGCTCTATTAAGTTGCAGGTCTTATTATGTAGTTAAAAAATCGACATCTTATTGGGGGATAAAATGAACTAGAATAGTGCCATTTTATGTTAGATAATGATGAATGATGATAATGTTCATTGTATTTGGTGGAAAATACAAATATTGTTTCTTGGTAATGGTAGTATGCATCTCTCACACTCACAACAGTATCACATATCTCAATCTGTGGCTTTATGTATTATTGACCCATCAATCAATTTTAAATTAACAAATGACAGAAAGCAGCTGTAGCTACTTAATTATGATTTGGAAATTGGGACTACACAGCTCAAGTCTCTGCTCTTTCCAGCAGATAATTGTGATTTTCACTTTTATTTTTATTTTTCGGAGAATGGCATATTTACCCTAATAATTATTTTCAAAAGTTTTTTTTTTTTTATATATATTTTGATATATTTATCCTTGTTATAAATAATTAATATTTTTTTAATTATTAATTATTCATTATTTTAATTAAAGATATTCAAATAAAATTATAAAAAATACAAATAAAAAAAATCAGAATTTAGGATGAAAAAATATCACCCTAGTTATTTTATTCAGGACGAAATCATGAATTATTAGGGATTTTCTACTATTCTTTTCTCTCATATATTTCTTATTAATTTTGAGTTGTAATTTTTTAAATTATTTTAGTAAAATTGATTTTTGAGTGTGAATTTATAGATATATTACTAAATTTATTTTACTTATTCGTTATATAGTCTAGTGTAAATTAAATATGGAATTATTTAAAATGGAATTATAATAAAGTATAATTAGAAAATATTTATTAATATAATTAAATCAAATAATTTTCTATAGCACTATAAGATTTTAAGACAATTTATATAAAATTACAATATTTTATAATTAATTATTTTAGTGTATTAAAAATTATACAACAATATTAATGGTTTTATAATAGAGTAAATATATTAAAATATAAAATAAATTTTAAATATATCAAAAATATAAAATAATTTTTTGATTTTTGATTTTTAATTTTTAATTTTAGGAGTTGTTGGAATATTATTATTATTTTAATTCTCTTTATATATTACAGCCTTTGCTTTTTGTTCTTTTCCTGCTTTTTTGGTCCTGGCTCCATTCCAGCAAATGTGACCAAAAAGAACAAGGCATTACTCATTTTTTAACACTCTCCAATCACATCAGAAATTTGCCGGCCCCACGCATATATATATATCTATATAATAAAGGAGAATGGTGTTGGAGGAAAGAGAGTGTATCCAACGGCTCTCTTTATGTGGCTTAATTGACGGCCCAGATCATTTCATTGGTAATTGGAGGAAAGTGAGTGAATTGATTGATGGAAATGGTCAAAAATTTTCAAATTTTCAAATTAAAAAATAGAAAGTTAAAATAAAATCATTTAATTAAAAAATAAAATCATTTAATTCTGTAATACCGTGCCGGAGGCACGAGCAAATACTGTAACACCGTGCCGTAGGCACGGGCAAAAACTAGTATATATATATATATATATATTATTGATAGTGACAATAGTACGATCCTAGTGGCAAAAAGGTGGTTTTGATAAGTTTGTAGGTTAATTAGGTGATTTTGATATATTTATTTGGGCAGGTAACCGAGGACCGGGGCGAACCCCACTGGACTGGATCACTAGGCTGAAAATAGCGGCAGGCGCGGCTCGTGGGCTAGCCTTCATGCACAACACATGTAAATCACTTAAACTCACCCACGGCAACATCAAGTCTACAAACATCCTCTTAGACAAAACAGGTAATGCACGTGTCTCAGACTTCGGCCTTTACATCTTTGCACCTCCAAATACTGTCCCAAGATCAAACGGCTACCGTGCTCCCGAGCTGTCATCATCAGACGGCCGCAAACAATCTCAGAAATCTGATGTGTATTCGTTTGGGGTACTTCTGTTGGAGTTGTTAACTGGGAAGTGTCCTTCTGTTATTGACGGAGGTGGTGCCGGGGTGGGATACGGTGGAGCCGTGGATTTGCCTAGGTGGGTCCAGTCAGTTGTTAGGGAAGAATGGACGGCTGAGGTTTTTGATTTGGAGTTGATGAGGTACAAGGATATTGAGGAAGAAATGGTGGGTTTGTTGCAAGTTGCTATGGCTTGTACTTTGGCTTCGCCTGATCAACGGCCTAGCATGAACCACGTGGTGAAGTTGATTGAGGAGTTACGTGGTGTGGAAGTATCACCGTGTCATGACAACTTTGACTCGGTGTCTGACTCTCCTTGCTTGTCTGAAGACACATTAGGAGGAGGAGTGAGTCAGTAGTATTGGTGAGGAGACTTGATCGTTTATTTAGCTTAATCATAAGCTCCTAATCCCTTTTGAGTAATTAGATAAAGATTATTGAAGTATTAGGGGATTTGTTTTTATTCAATTTGTGTTATTTTCAATCTGGGTTTTGGGTTGTCAGCCAATCTCAAGGAAGCAGCAGCCTAATTTTTAAATGATTAGAGAATGTCTACTTTAAATATATAATAAACTTTATTTTTGTTTGTCTATTCTGATTGGAGCTAAACCTGGATGTGGATCCGGAACGAAGTAAAAAAACTCAAATCCCACTAGGGAAATGCATTCCTGAACAAATGACATCATTGTATAAATTTTACCAACAATTAAGAACATGTTTGTTCTTTATGCAAAATTCTTACAGAAAGAAATAAAGAATGATATTATTTTAAGAAGCTGTATGTATATTAGCCGAAATGCAACACTGTTGGTGCGTATTTCAACAGCCTATCCAAAGTATTGGGCAAGAACTTCCTTGCAAACAAGAAACAAATGTTGGTCCTTTTTCCATTGTACTCACATCTGTTTCCGGTTCTCAGTTTCTGCAATAACTGAACATTGACACCTGATCTTACAAACCTTGTCGGATGAGGGCCACCAAATGACCAATCAACCCAAGTTAATGTCCTATTTGAATTCTTCTCAGCATATTTTGTATGCACAAATGTTGGTAAGTAATGCTCATCTGCATAGCATGATCCTTTGCAGTATTTTTGGAACAAGGGGAAGTATGTTGTGTCTGATACAATTTCAATGGCAAGGTTTCTGTCAATTTGGAACCATTGGGAGCCTTTTCTCCATTGAAAAATGTTGATCTTAGGTGCCATTCTATAGCTGTAGCGGCCGCGGCCAACAGGACCCTCTAAATCATAGACCTCAACAAAGTTTTGGGTGGAATTCATTAGGTAAGAGTAAATGGTAGAGAAGTTGAAGAGAGGAATGCATGATTCTGATAAGAGAACAAAACGTTCGTTTGAGAAATCTAGAAGTGCATTAGCTAGCAGCCGGCGCTCCGCTTCTATCATGTTTACATCTCCCCATCCAACTTTCTGCATCATTTAGAAGAAATTCAGAAAACATCATCGTACAAGTATTATTACATATTGCTATGCCTCAACCCACACTTGAGGAGGTCCATTGAAAGTTAATGCCAAATCACAATGACCCACAATGAGAAAGTCTTTTAATTAAACTAGGACGCCCCTCATTTCTTCATCATTTTTATGTTGCTTGCAGTTAAGAGTTAGGTCCATGGAGGTTGTGAACAAAATGTATGTGTTAAGAATCAAGCTAATAAGCAAAGAAACTGAAGTTTCTAAGTATCCTACAACAAAATGCAGCTTAGAAAGCTAAGGATTGCTGCCATAATTAATAGGGTGGGTGCATAAATAAGCCACACTTTTCAAAGTATTATAAATGTAAAGGGAAGAGACACATGGGTTATGGATCTGTTTGATTAACAATGAGACCTGTGATGAATGTGTAGCATATAAGATAACAGATCAATTCAAATCTGATAGTGATATACATGTGATGGTTATCCATCTTAGCTACACAACTTGCCTGATCTAGCACATAGATTGGTATGCTATTTCATGTTATTAAAATATAAAACTTGAAGACAAAAAAATCACACTCATTAGAAAACATAAACTCAAAATAATAATTTATTTACTTGAGAAACATTCTAAGCAAATGGGTTTTGATCTCTCATTATTTTAGTCATAACCCAACAGGCATTACCTCAAACTTAACTATTTCCATCAATTTGACATGATCCATAATCCATGACAGCTTATAAAATTCCAATAATGCAACAAATGTTGTTCTTGGAATGAGGAAATTACCATATTACTTGAGAGACATCCTAGGCTTTTTGATAAACTTTTTCTTAAGCATAATTAAGCCCTCAATTACACTAAAACTAAATCATTCGATATTTAATAGAATCTTTTAATGGTACCAACAATTCATTTTGTCCATATTTGCAAGTTTGATGCTACAGAAAACATTAACAAAAATATGAATTAAAAAAAAACTGACCTTGCTGGGAACTCTTCTACCGTAAAACACAGAACCTTCAGGCTCTGCCTCAGATTGATTGAAAGATGGACTTGAATGAATATAAATTGAATAAAATCCTTCATGGCCTTTGAAAAATTTATCCCACAATGGAGCCAACGAAACAGGACCCTTTGTGAGGAACATAAAAGCAACTTTTGGAACTGTTTTGAATGGCTTCTCATGAATCTTAGGAGCAAAAGAAGCTCTCCATAGCAGCTCTGCATCTTCCATGTCATGTGTTATATTTGGCGGCTTAAGAAATTCTGTAAGCCCAATGTGACTAGAATTTGACAACTTTTGTGATGTTTCTGCTAATTTTACCGATGCTGAATGAGGAGAAAGAGAGAATTGTGTGATGTGAAGATTAAAAGAAAAATCTTTCAAAGAGAAACTTAGAATGACCCCAAAAATTAGACCAAAGCTAAAGAAGAGAATAAATGAAACCAGATTGAGGATATGCAGTTGTGCATTAAAGAGTTTGGTGAATGAAGGTAATAAGTTTTGGCTTTGGCTCTGGCTTTGGCTCTGGCTCTTCATTTTTTGGGAGAAAGTTTTGTGGCCTTTTAGTGGGTTTAAAGTTTTGAAGTTTCTTGATCAGTTTGGTTGGTGTAACCAAAAAAAAAGGGAAATATAGTGTTAACAAAAACTATAGAAAAGAAGATGGATGTTGTTTGATTCTCAAGAAAGATCAAACTTTGAGTGAAAAAATGATGATTCTTGATTCTTCTATATGTATTGTCCACAGTTCTTTTCTTTGATGACAAGAGATGTCAATCGGACACCATTAAAATCAAATCAGAGTGTATGAATCACAGTTGGTGGCTTTTAAGAAACTGAACATTATTGGTGAAGAAAATTCAAAGCCAGAATTTGGTTTGCCAACAAATTTGGGAACCTGAGGAGAAAGAGAGGGAGGGAGAGAGACTCTGTGACGTAGACTGAGAAAGGTGTTCAAAACTTGAGAATAAATAATTATGTTCTGTTCGGATTTCAATTTTATAACGCCGTTTCCACGGTTTATTTTCTCTTTGACTCAACAATTTATTATCGTTTTAATTGTTAGAGAGTTTGTAAAATTGAAATTAATATTCATTAGTTTTCGTAGGAAGTGGCTTTAAAACAGTTCTTCTAAGTCTCACTTATAATATAGTAACTCAATATTATCGAAACTATCAAATAAATAATAATTATATTTAATATAATTAATGTCATAGGGTATTAATGGATGATATCACATCATTTATATCTCTATTATATATATAAAAAAATATTACTAATAAATTAGACCGTTTTAAATTTTTAATATGGAAACATACATTGAGATTTTCATATTTTCAATATATTTATTTATTAAAACTTTAAATACAAGTCTTTGATTGATGGTTGCAATTTTTGACTTGAATCTACATTAATCTCAATTTTTTTCAAGATAAAGGAATATACAAAGTTGAAATATATTTATAATCTTTTATTTCTTTTAAAGTTTATACACAGAAAATATTTTTTGAAAACGCTTATTTTGCCAACTTGACTATGTCCTTGGCAACGCACTAATCTTAATTTCTTTGTCTAAATAGATCATTGTTAGGGAAATCGCTCCACTAATTGACACAAATGATTTCAGCTTCTACGTGTGTGCATTAGTGAGGGAAAAAATCTTCTCAATATTTAAAAGTAAATTCTACATATTTTAGACTCAAATACTACGTTATGTTGATCTAAAAAGGCTCCATAAAATTTCATAGTAAATTTGAATATATTTATAATTTATCATATAACAAATAATAATCCTTATTGCACATGAGTACATTATTTATATATATATATATATATATATGAAAATCTTCAGGTTCAGGGGATAAATTTTTGAATCCGAACCAACGCAAAATATACTTTATAGTGTAATTTTTTTCTATTCAGATACACACAAAATACTTATACTTTACATTGGTTCGTCTGAACCTAAAACTAGGGGTGTCAAAACGAATCAACGAATTAAATTTGTATCGAATCCTAAACGAATCGAATCAAAATGTGATGGATTCGTATTCGATTCGTTTATTAAACGAATCCTAATATCATGATTCGTATTCGATTCGTTTATTAACGAATCGAATACGAATATTCGTTTAGCCAATGATATTATTTAATAAAATAATTTAACACACTTGATTTACATTAATTCTTCATAAATAAATATATATAAATATATAATTAATATATTTACTAAAAATATCTCACCAACTATCGAAAATAATACTTTTTCTATGATAATTAGTTATAATTTCTCGAATCTTAATTGAAAATTAACAAGAAGTAGTAAATAAAAATAATAAAACGAATCATAAACGAATCAATAAGCTTAAATTCGTATTCGATTCGTTTAATAAACGAATCGAATCGAATTGACCTATTTATTAAACGAATTCATTTTTTCAAACCTGTATTCGCTTTAAAGCGAATCGAATCGAACGAATAAACGAATCATGACCCAAATTACCACCCCTACCTAAAACTGCCCCTATATATATATATGAATGGAGGTGTTATGTAATAGTAGAGTTTTTCAATCAAGTAATTTAATACTGCCCGTAACTTATTTTGAAACGCCTAAAACCAAGCAAGTGGTATTGTACCATAGGTATAAAATATAAGAAAATTCTATTTCACACAAAATAATAATAATAATTAATAAATGGGGAGTATCAAATTCTATGGGCAAAAAGCAGCCAATTTGATTTGTAATGTGGGATGCTAAAAAGCCACCAAATTTTGAACATACATCGATACAGTACAAAATTACAAAGATGTAGTTGGACTTTGAACGTTGTTCTAAAAAGTCAAAAAAATCATCCGCCAATTAATAATAATTCTTTCATTTAACAGACAATAACAACAAAAAAAAAAAAAAAAAGAGGGGGGGGGGGGGGGGGGGAAGTTAGTTTCCGTGTTTTGTTTACTCATAAAGTGGTTTAATTTTTGAAGCATTCAAATTTCAGATCAATTTTGGTTTCTAGAAATCGAACGACAAATAGGAGAAAAGAAAAGAAAAGTCTACAAAACAAACGACAAGTAGTGCATGAAATTTCCGTGAAGCCGACAAGAGGAAGGTCACACACATGATCAAGAGATTGTTGAAGAAGAAGAAACAATCACGCATGAATTGCATTGGATGACGTACGCTTGATTTTTGTTGAAACGATCGTCATATATAGACAGGCTACCTATATATTTCTCTGATTGACACCAAATCCATGAAAGATCAAATTAGAATATTCTAAATACTATTCATCAATTGTCTCTCTCATCCATTAGTTTTATATATTGAAAAATAATGTACAAGAAAGATATAGCATCTCAATATATATATATATATATATATATATACTAGTTTTTGTCCGTGTCTACGGCACGGTGTTACAGTATTTGGCCCGTGCCTACGGCACGGTGTTACAGTATTTGCTTGTGCCTACGGCACGGTGTTACAGTATTTACTTGTGCCTACGGCACGGTGTTACATAATTAAATGATTTTATTTTTTAATTAAATGATACCCGTGCCTACGGCACGGTGTTACAGTATTTGCCCGTGCCTACGGCACGGTGTTACAGAATTAAATGATTTTATTTTTTAAATAAACGATTTTATTTTAACTTTCTATTTTTTAATTTGAAAATTTGAAAATTTTTTACCATTTCCATCAATCAATTCACTCTCTTTCCTCCAATTACCAATGAAATGATCTGGGCCGTCAATTAAGCCACATAAAGAGAGCCGTTGGATACACTCTCTTTCCTCAAACACCATTCTCCTTTATTATATATATATATTGATGATGGTTCTTCACTCCGATGAGGTTGAAAAAAGATTATAATTAGGTTTATACTTGAGAAAAATAGGCTAATGTCAGAAAGAGAGATCTGATCTTATTATACGGAGGAATCCTCCCCAGGACATAACATGCTGGTGACGAAGTAAGTTGAGATACCGACCCGACCTAGAGAAAAAATTATGGATTTGGCAGCATTTGAATATTTGTAGAAGCCACTCGAGGTGGTCTATGCTACTAACCTCACCTGGTTGAGGAAGCTAAAGGAAGTTTGACTAAACATCATCCATATCAGTATGTTGAACCGAGGGACGGGGTTGAGACCACAAGATATTTTGTACTTTAAGGTATATGATGTATACCATATTTGGAAGTTTGGGCTTCTAGAAGGTTGATGTGACAAAAGTTGTTCAACGATTCTCATCGGGAAGAGACCTTGCCAGATTGTCATATGGACGAAGTGGGCTGTAGTGGCTAAATGGTTGAAGTGATGAGTTTCTGTCGACATGGGGTAGTTGAGCCAGGTGTCAATACGACTGTTTGTTGAGTGATTTGGGAAAATGAGCATGGGGCAAAGATGGCCTGATAATAGGGGTGGGCATTATCGGATTCGGATCGGATCGGACCGAATCCGAATCCGATCCGATCCGAAATGCCAACGATTGTTTGATTCGATCGGATCGAATCAAACAATCGAACTCGATCCGATCCGATCCGATAATTATCGGATCGGATCGGATTGGTTCGATCCGAATTCGAATCGAATCGGATCGGACCAATCCGATCCGAAATAGGCTGATTTCGGATCGGATTGGTCCGATCCGATCCGAATTCGGGGGTTTGAGTCAAAAAAATCGAGCGGATCGGATCGGATCGGATAAAATCCGATCCGATCGATTTTTTTTTTTTTTTTTTATATATAACGACGTCGTTTTGCTATTAAAAAAAAAAAAAAAAAATTTCGATCGGATCGGATCGGATCGGATAAAATCGATCCGATCCGAAATTCGTCGAACCGGACCAAAGGTTTCGTTCGGATTTGCAAATCGGATCGGATCGGATCCGATCCGATCAAATCGGATCGAATCGGATCGGATCCGATCCGATCCGATCCGATGCCCACCCCTACCTGATAATGACGGTTGATGTCATGAGTGGTGGTGGAATAGCGGATTTGAGAGCCTATATAAGGGGGATGAAGATTCAGATTCAAGTGTTAGTAATATTCGCATCTTACAACTTATAAAATAACTAAGAGCTTCTAAACTATTAATAGATAGATAAAATTGGTAGGTTCCCGATCAATTAAGAGATTTGTATCGGGCTTGTCATAAGACTCGACGTGTTCAATTTTTTATCTTGTGTTTCTTCCCCACTTGTAGCTCAGTTTTGTCTCGACCCCGAGTAGGAAATAAAAAAACCTTATTTTTACTCTCGTGAACGTAGGTCAGAGTCACTCTTTGTCGAACCACATAAATCCTTGTCTCTACGATTTTTATGTATGTTTGTTTAATTTGCTTTGGTTCCCTACTAACCAAACAAAAATTCATTGCTTGAAGGGGGTTTATTCGAGGAGTTAATTTCCCATATTGTCATTAGAACGAAAAACAATCGTTATATACACACACACACACTAGTGTGTGCCCGTGCCTACGACACGATGTTAAAGAATTTACAGAGAGATTGTGATTATGTTATTTAATTTGTTTATAATGAAATGATTTCATTTTTTAATTAAATGATTTTATTCTTTAATTTATTTGGTAGTTTTCATTTTCCATTAATAAATGATTTTATTCTTTAATTTATTTGATAATTTTCATTTTCCATTTTTATAAAAAATTTATAATGAAATGACCTGAACCGCCAATTAAGCCACATAAAGATAGCCTTAGAATACATTATCTCTCTTAATCCTAACCATCTGATATGTTCTCTTTCCCCTCATACTATTATGCTTTATAATATATATATTTATATATATTTATATATGGTGAGCTGATAAAATTATTAAATATAATTTTTAAGTGTTTAGTTAACGATAAAAAAAATATGATTATCAATCATGATTTCTTTCAAAAATTTGATTTTGGAAAAACTTAACTTATCATCAAAATATTAAAAAAAAAGACACCATAATATTTTTAATATAAAATAAAATTATAAATCACCCTTTGTTTATCACAATTTTTTTTTTTTAATTTTGTACTCAATTTAGTCATATGAAAAAAAAATCTGGCTATTTTTCTCAAATGTAAATATTAAAATTATATTTAATCTTCATAAATCCTGTAAGGGTGAGGTTATTTGCACTCTAAATTTTTTTTCGGATACCTATTTTAATGAAAATATTTATTACTAAAATACTCATAATATAAATTACTATTAAAGACAACTTATAGTCGATAAATATATATTATTTTTCTGGACACTCATTACGCATACCCATAAGTTGGAATTGGTGCTTGGAGCGTCAATCCGAATAATGTATTGTACATTATATTTTATTATTTATTAATAAAATAACTAATTTTTCATTTCAACCTTATTAATGGTAATTATTATGTCATAATGCATATTAGATTGATATATAAATATGCAGAGAATGACATCGATTTTAGAATAGACATGTAGTAACACTGAATTCTGGGTGGTCCGACATTATGATATTATTACTATTATAAATTATCCTTCAAGTAAATATTCATAGTCGTTTATTTTGGAATACGGTCGAATTCCTATAACGTAAAAAACTAGCACATGTCGAATATTGGAATTGGAGTTCAAATGGTTTAACTCAATGTACCATGAGCAAGCGAAGCTCGTATAGACATGTGGGTATTCGTTGGAGCGAATACTGAATGACTCACAAGTGATTCCTAATAGTTGTAAATAAACACCACTGTCAATAGAAATCTCATCGAGTTGAGTAGCATATATAATCCTTTGACTATAAGATAACATTGATTCTGTGTGTGATCCTCCACATTTTGATACCATATATGTCAAAGACCTTTCATGGTCTGACCGTTAGATGTTCATTGGGTGTGGACCGATGCACTCGTTAATCAAGTGCGTCTCAAGATAAGATATGTCGGCTCGTATGCGTACCATGAGGGGTTAAGGTATCAATGTGAGTAAGTCACGATTCTTAAGACTTTGGTTAAAGCCGATCCCCCTAGGGTGGATCGCATATATCATAAATGATGTTCTGATTAGTTGTAAAGAATTATAGGCATGTCGATACTATAAGATGTGCACCTCGGAAACTTGACGTTGTAATCTATGTTTACTAAGCACAACTCGGATAGCCTACGATGGAATGGTTGTTAAACACATGTGATGACCTCGACTTGTAAGTTCAGAAAGGTCGTTCGTGCTCTTCGCAAATTCGGAGGTGGCCGAATTACGTACATATAAACTAGGCTTATATGACGAACGTGTATGGACTTAGAGAGTCTTACAATATGAAGTGTACTCGTTGAGTACTTGGGTAGCCGATAATGTTTGATAATAAATAATATTTGATATTATAATTATCAATAATTAAGTGTTATTGGATAACATTAATTATTTACTTTGACCCAATTGGATTAATCCAAAATCACATAAGGATTTTGTTATAATTTCATAAATTCTCTACCATTTGAGGATATTTTGGCAATTACAAGTATGTAATAATAGGTGTATTTGACTTGATTTAATTGGATTAAATCAAAGTGGTAGACATTGAACTAATCCATTGATTAATATCTTGATTTAATTGTATTAAATCAAAGTGGTAGACAAATGTGATTAGTCACACCTAATTATACATATTTGGACAAATTAGATTAAGCGCACATAAAAGTTGATTAGAATTTTTCTTAATTAAAAATTGCATAAGTTTTGCTATAAAAGACAAGCTTGAGTAAGTTTTTAATAAAGGCAAAAATAAGATAAAACAAGCATTAAGTAAAAGAAAAAAAAAATATTAGCCTAAGTAAAGTTTTTGTGGGAGAAGCTTTGAAAGTTCTCTACAATAATAATGAGAAGAAGACTGGATCTTCGAATCAAGTTTGCTAGCTTTGTAAGTTCTCTACAACAAAAGGAGAAAAATATTGGATCTTCGTATCAAGCTTGCTAGCTTTGGAAGTTTTTACAACATTTCAACAAGCTGAAAAAGATTAGATATTGGAATCAAGTTTGTTAGGTAAGTTTGATCTTCTCTAAAACTATGTTTTCATTAGTGAGTTGTTATCATTAATGAAACATATAGTGATGTATTATGTATTGGATACATTATAACATAGCTTGATGTTGAAATTGGGCTAATGAATTATGTATGGATGCTTTGGAAGCATAAACACAATATGTTTGTGATTGGGTCAAAATGTTATGTTGGACATAAACATAAAATTAGAGTTTGGAACTCTAGATAATAACTTGGAGCTATAACTATCATTCTAGAATCACTTGACCACATTTTAGTGACCTAAAATTGTTCATGAGTCATTTCATTGTGGGATTCTATTTTGATTTGTATTTTGAATCTCATATATATATATTATATGAGTGTTGTCAAATAAATGTTGAAGTTGGTTTTGAAATTAAAATTATTTTGGGTGATTTTTAAAATGTGTTTAAGTTTTTTGAAAATAAAAAATTTAAAAGCATCAATAATTGCATGCAATTGCATGAGCGCGCATGCGTGCGTTTGGCACGTGCGATACGCGCCTAATCTGATTTTTTTCTCTCGTTAAGTTTTTTTCAGACTCCGATTCATTCTCAAATTTTTCCTATACACTTCTAATGGAATATAGTATTTCATTAAATTAATTAAAAATACACTCATGCTTGATGTTCACGGGTTAGACTCACTTCCGCTGCGCTGGGCACCAATCTGATCCTATGGGTTTTACAACCGCCTCAATACCATAAATCTTTCTCCTATCTTCAAACCCTACAACCTTTTATTTTCTTAATTAACATATTATAAGGTAAATTTCGTGGAGCTGTTCGTTGAATTTTAAAGATTACAATATGGAAGAAAAATATATGTGAGTTCTTATTTTTTATTTTTTGATTGATGGAAATTATTAATTTTTTTAAAAAAAACATATATTTATTCTTTTGAATATTTTTGTTATTTTCTTTTTTGCACTTTCTGCCAAACATAAAACCTATTGATCAATGGATTAATGTTTGATTGTTTAATATATTTAAATTTATAAGATAATCACATCTTACAAATTTGGTGTAGCATTCATACTGTTAGGTTTAGTATAATTTGGTGTTCAAATAACTAAAATAATTTATAAAATAATATAAGAATAAATAGTGTATTTGTTAATAAAATGAAATGGAAATAAAAATACTAATGGAATGAGAGAGATAGAGGAATAAGAATTAAAAGAGTTTTGTTAGTATACTAAGCATTTTCATGAGTGTATAAAGTAAACAAAATTAATTAATATAAATTATTTAAGTGAGTGTGATTTTGGTATATTGAATAGTGTACAAAGTAATAATCAAAATTTTAAAATTAACACATGAGTGTACTTAGTAATATATTATCCAAGTAAATATATTCTTATTGTCTCAGTAATAAAGTGAAAGAGTCGAAATCTCCTAATATGTGTTGTGTAAATATATTTTCATTTTACTTGGGAGCAAGTATCTCATTTACCCCAATGAGCGTGATTTGGTGGTGTAGGGCTCAGGATCTGGCCTACAGGTTCTGAGTTTGAATTAATGGGGTACGTTTCTTGTAGGAGCATGAGATAGCAGAAGGTTTTACCTGCTTCGTTTAAGCCCGAGTGGGGTGGATCGACATTACCTATTTTCGATATTTTGCTTATATCTCTATATCCTATTTGTGCCCTAATTATTATATGTTTGAGGAGCGGTGTGAGAATTCTCAAAGAATTAAAGGGGATCATGCGAGGGCTTGAACACCCGAATATCTGTTAATTTTATTAGAAAATAAAGTAAAATCATTCAAAATCTCTGAAAAATTTGCAAAACAAAAACTCCATTTAAGTGGTTCTCTTTATTATATATTATATATGTTGATGGTAGTTTTTCACCCCGATGAGGTTCAAATATCGAGAAGGGTTAGAATGGGGTGTATACTTGGCCAAGAGAAGCTGATGTCAGACAGAAGGGCCCGACCCTATTATACGGAGGAGTTCTCCCGATACCAGAGCCTGCTGATGATGAAGCAAGTTGGGATACCAACCCGACCTAAAAAAGAAGTGCATGATTTAGCGGCAATTGAATATTTATAGAAACCGGCCCGATGTAGTCTATGTTACCTGAAAATTCGATTTTACACAAAGGTTCTGACCCTATGCGGAATTATAAACAATAAGCAGGACAAGTCCTGTTACTGCTACTATGGATAAATTAACAGGCAACCACAATAACAATTAAATAAAATTATGCTGCAAAATATTAAAACAATAACAGAAATTAAAGCAGCAAAATAAATCAAACCACACAAAATTCAACACAATGATTTTGGTGACGAAGTGGAAAACTCTTCCGAGTAAAAAACCACTTCGGGTATAGGCTACCACCCGAATCCACTATATAGAGAAAAACTTACAGCGATGGTCAAGACCTATGGTGGCAACTCCACCGACTCAAGTACCTAAATACTGCAAGAACTCAAGGCAACTCCTCAAGCCCGCGACCCACGGTTTTCTTCAGAACCTCTGAAGTCTCTGAGTAGATTATATCACCAATGACGCCGGAACTCCGACTACCAAACTTCCTCCTAAAGAACTCTAAAGGATTAGGGAATTTGGGTTAAGTTATGTTGAAGGTTTATCAAAGATTTGATTTCACCAAACAAATAGAAGACATGAGATTCAAAGAGTCTTCAAGGTGAAATCAAAGAGAGTTGAAAGCTTTGAGAGTATTTGGCTCAAGAGAAATATGCTTCAACTAATGATTGGAGGTTAAGGGTTATATTTATAGGTAGGGTGAAAAACTAGGGTTTTGCAGGCTAAAAACGCGTTCAGATGCGACTGGCATTCGAACGGTTTATCGAACGCTTCATGAATGCGTGCCCACTGGAAAGACTCGTTCGAACGGCCATCGAACGCACAACGAACGGATGCCTCTGGATGATCTCGTTCGAACCCATCAAACTTGACTCGAACGTTTGCTCTCTGGAATGCTCCCGTTCGAACCCAAAAGAACGTGCCACTAACGCCACACGTTCGAACCCAAAAATGAATGCAGCACTAACGTCAATGTACGAACCAAAAATGGGCCAAGGATAAAACCGTCTTTTACCTTAAAAGCCCAGAATGGTATGCAAAGCCCGAAAGTAAAGGCCAGGCCCAAGAAGATTTATGTATTATTGAGTCACAATTAAGTCATAAGCTTAAATACAAAAAACCTCTAATTATATCAACTACTCTTCTTCTACTTTGCCCGACACATAAAGCCCAATGAAACCCTTCTTCCACTTGCAGAAGAATGATTCATACATTAAGCCAAATCTTTACCAACGTTTCCCACTTACCCTAATCATAATCCAACTGCTCCACTTTGTTCACTAAATAAAGATATCTTAGCACATTGTGGGACTGATGCCAGCTGCAAAAGTCATTTACCTTCAACTATAAATTACGAACAAGATACGAGAGACAGGGCAGTGCTTTCTGACAAGCTTCTCTTCTCTAATAAAAACTCTCAAAACTTCATATTTCCTAAACATTTTCTTCCGCCCTCACGGCCACTTAAAGAAGGTCAAGGTAATAGGAAACCTTGCTTTCATAGTTAACATATTTACTATCCATTTCATTCTATTGACTTGGGCGTCGGAGTGTCTCCGGTACCTACCACACCGGTAGGCAGTCTACTCCCATTCGTTCTTCTTTGTTTTGCAGGATTGTTAGTGCCCCTACTTCCAAATTCTGATTGTGGACCTCGGCCGAAATCCAGCATCCACAATTTGGCGCCCACCGTGGGGCCCTAGCAATTATTTGCAATCAGAGATTTTGTTTTCTACCAACAATCACAGCTTGGTAATTCATGGCTTCAAGCAATGAACAGACAACCGATCCAATGTCATCACAACTGGCCACTCTACAGGAGAGATTAAAAGCTTTGGAAGAGGAAAATTTGACCATTCGTAACTCCAACATCAACCTTCAGAAACAGTTGGAGTTAGTTTCATCCCCATCTCGGCATCATGATATCTCAGATCAGCCCAATAACCGTATCACACCAGTTAATCTCTTGGGAGCATTCAACGACACAACAGGATAACATTCCATCAAACGATGAGGACCAGAGGGACCTACCAAATTCTCCTCTCAACCAAGCTCAACAAGTTGCCATTGCTATGAGAAGGGAAATGAAGGAATTCAAAGAAGCAATCATGTCCAGCCTACCAGGAGTGAAACTACCAATAAAGAAGAGCAGAGCTGGAACCATTTCTGACACCCCCTTCATGGAAAACATTACATCCGTTGAGTTACCGCGGAAGTTCAGTCCACCCGACATGAAACTATATGATGGATCCACAGACCCAGACGACCATGTCATCCATTACAAGTACAAAATGATGTCGACTGGCTTGGCTCCTCTTCAATGGGAAGCAGGTATGTGCAGAGGATTTGGAGAAACTTTGGGAGGCCCTGCCCTTACGTGGTTCATCAATCTACCATACAGATCCATCAAGTCCTATCAACAGTTAGCAGACAAGTTTGTGGAGCATTTCGCCAGCTCTTGCAAACTCGAAAAAACTACTGACGACCTTAATACCATCCAGCAACGGAAGGGTGAATCCTTGCGAAGCTACGTGGCCCGTTTCAACAAGGAGAGGATATCGATTCCAGATCTACATCAGCCAACAGCTGTGGAAGCTTTCAGAAATGGGTTACTTTGTGATAGCGGACTCTACAAAAAGTTAACTAAATTTCGATGCTACACAATGGACCAGGCCATGGCACGAGCTCAAGTTGAAATCAGATGGGAAGAAGACAAGAGAAATAAAAGGAAAGATAATTCCTCCAATGTGCAAAATGAGAGAACGCCTCATACATCCAAACGACATAAAGAATTCGCCAGAATGACACCTAATCATCATTCAGAGAAAAGGAGTCACCAAAGAAAAGAACATCAGCCCCACAGAAGGGACTTTGATCGAAGACCACTGCCATACAAAACACAGGAAAGAGTTCAAGCAGAAAGGCCAAGACTCCCAGATTATAATTTTTCTATTTCTCCAGGAGAACTTGTTTTGGTATTAAAAAAAATGGGAAATGAAGTAAGATGGCCTCCACGCAGCAGAGAAAGCTTCAAAAAGAAAGACACAAGTAAATGGTGTGAATTCCATCGAGACTACGGCCATACGACGGCTGAATGTGTGGCATTAAGATTAGAAGTCCTGGAGCTGCTGAACAAGGGGTTTCTAAGAGATTTACTTACAGAGAAAGGGAAAGCTACATTTGCTCAAAGAAGTGAGAGGGATGGACATGAAGAAGCACCAATTCCACCTCCACCAATCGACAATACGGTGAATTTCATTTCAGGAGGATCGGAGATCAGTGGAGTTTCGTATTCAGCGGCCAAACGACATGCCAGGGCTATCATGTCAAACATTCATCATTCCACTGTCTCTATGGAGAAAAAATTTACAGATCTGATGATGGAGTTTCCAGACGACAGCAACTCCGGAAGTATGAACCCATCATGATGCTTTAGTGATCTCTCTACAGGTGGCAAATTTTATGGTCAAACGGATTCTGGTAGATACAGGATCTTCAGCCAACATCATATTTGCAACTGCCTTAGCAGATATGGGAGCTGAGCTGGGGAAAGTTAACAAACGAACAACGGTGTTAATCGGATTCAGTGGTGAGCAGAAATTTACTTTGGAGAAATAAGTCTTCCAGTCTACGCAGGAGGAATTAACCTAATGACTACTTTTCTAGTCTTGGATTGTCCTTCTGCCTACAATCTTATCATTGGTAGGCCATGGATTCATGAAATGAGGGCTGTATCTTCCACTTATCATCAAACACTAAAGTTTCCAACAAAGTGGGGGGTCCAGGAGATAAGAGGTGATAGGATTGCCTCGAGAGGATGCTACCAGACAACAATGAAAGCTAAGATCCATTCGGCATAGCAATTACAGAGCGGGCCTCATCCTTTGGAGCCTACACTCCCAAGTATTGAAGAACTAGACGAGGTCCAAATTCATCCAGAACATGCAGATCACAAAACTCAAATAGGAGCAAATCTGGATCCCAAGCTTCGAGCAGACTTGATTGATTTTTTGCAAAAACAACACGACCGATTCGCATGGTCGCATGAAGATATGACAGGGATTGACCCTGGGTTGATCACCCATCAACTCCACATAGATCCAGACTACCCTCCTGTCCGGCAAAAAAGAAGAAAGTTCGCCCCAGAAAGAAATCAGATCATTGATGAAGAAGTCCAGAAATTATTACAAAATGGTGCCATCAAAGAAGTGCAGTTCCCAGACTGGTTAGCCAACGTGGTGGTAGTACGAAAGAAGAATGGAAAATGGAGAGTTTGTATTGACTTCACAGACCTGAACAAAGCATGCCCGAAGGATTCTTTCCCACTGCCACATATCGATCAAATGGTTGATGCTACAGCCGGGCATGAATTGTTGAGTTTCATGGATGCATATTCTGGGTATAATCAAATTCTTATGCATTCAGACGACCAAGAGAAAACAGCCTTTGTGACCAATAAAGGCATTTTTTGTTACAAAGTTATGCCCTTCGGCCTCAAAAATGCGGGAGCTACTTATCAAAGAATGGTCAACAGATGTTCTCTCAACAGATTGGGAAAACAATGGAGGTTTATGTAGATGACATGCTGGTGAAATCTTCAAGTTCAGATCAGCATCTACAACACTTGGGAGACATTCAACATAATGAACAAGTATGGGATGAAGTTAAATCCAACAAAATGTGCATTTGGAGTAGCTTCTGGGAAATTCTTGGGATATGTTGTCACGCGACGAGGCATTGAAGCAAATCCTGATCAAATCAAATCAATCCTTGAAATCCCCTCTCCTACCTGCCCAAAAGATGTAATGCGGTTGGCAGGAAGAATTGCAGCTTTAAACAGATTCATCTCCAAGTCCACAGATAAAAGTTTTATGTTCTTCTCAGCCATAAAGAAAGCAAAAAACTTTGAGTGGACTCCAGCCTGTGAAAAGCTCTCAAAGATCTCAAGCGATACTTAACGTCGCCCCCATTGTTGTCAAAACCACTCGACAATGAAAGGCTCTTCCTATACTTAGGAGTCTCAGATCAAGCTGTGAGCGCTGTTTTAATCAGAGAACAACAACATCCAACTACCAGTCTACTACGTAAGCAAGGCTTTGCTCGATGCGGAATCACGTTACTCACATTTGGAAAAACTGGTATTGGCCTTGGTAATGTCAGCAAGGAAGCTACGACCATATTTTCAGGGACACCCGATCACAGTTTATTCAGAGTATCCTCTAAGGAGCATTCTTCATAAGCCGGAGTTGTCTGGAAGATTAACGAAATGGGCGGTTGAATTGGGAGAACACGACATCACTTACCAGCCCAGAACAGCAATCAAATCTCAAGCGTTGGCTGATTTTGTTGCTGACTTCAGTCTCAATCAGAAAGTTTCAATAGATGAAGAAGTCAATTCAATCCAAACCACATCACTTTGGAAACTTGCAGTCGACGGTTCCAGCAATAAGAAAGGATGCGGTCTTGGGGTGGTGATCACTACTCCTGATGGAGATATACTACGTCAAGCAATCAAATGTGGATTCAGGGTTACAAACAACGAGGCGGAATATGAGGCGTTGATTGCAGGAATCAGTTTGGCTAAAGAACTTGGAGCAAGCAGAATAAAAGTGGTATCAGATTCTCAACTGATAGTCAACCAACTCCAAGGATCATATCAAGCTCGAGATCCTCAAATGTCATCCTACTTAATGAAAGTGAAAGAAATCCAGTCGACATTTGAAGAATTTACAATTACCCAAGTTCCGAGAAGCGAGAATACTCAAGCAGACGCATTGGCTACCCTTGGGTCGACGATGCAGGGGGATAAATCACAATCCATTCCAGTAGTATATTTGAATTGGCCGGCAATTTGGAAAAAACAAAGAGATCACCACCATCATGTCAAGCGACTCATGGATGACACCACTCATGAAATATTTGCAAGAAGGACTACTTCCAGAAGACAAAACCGAAGCAAGAAAAATTCAGAGACAAGCAGCAAGATTCACCATCTTCAACGGACAATTGTTAAAAAGGTCATTCTCTGGACCATACTTAAAGTGTCTTACTAACGACCAAGCACAGCACGTATTGTCAGAATTACATGAAGGAGAATGTGGAAATCACTCTGGAGGACGTAGCCTCGCTCTACGCGCCCATTCGACTGGGTATTATTGGCCGACTATGAGAATTGATTCAGCCAATTATACGAAGAAATGCGAGAAATGTCAAAGGTTCGCTCCGATTTCACATCTCCCACCTGAGAAATTAAATCCCACTCTCTCCCCGTGGCCATTCATGAAATGGGGAATGGATATTGTAGGGAAACTACCAACTGCCCCTGGACAACGAGTCTACACATGCTGGCATTAACAGATTATTTTTCAAAGTGGATTGAGGCAGATTCTTTCGCCAAGATACGAGATAAGAAGTTCAATCATTTGTTTGGAAGAACATCATATGTCGATTCGGCGTTCCCAAAGAAATTGTGACTGATAATGGTTCGCAATTTATCAGCAATCACTTCCAAGACTTCTGTAAAAATTGGAGGATCAAATTAAGTTTTTCAACCCCTCGATTCCCACAAGCAAATGGTCAAGCCGAGTCTTCCAACAAGACAATTTTAAATACTTTAAAGAAAAGATTAGAAAAAGCAAAAGGAGCCTGGGCTGATGAATTACCGGGTGTCTTATGGTCCTACAGAACGACTATCCGTTCTTCCACAGGAGAAACTCCATTCTCTCTTGCATTTGGGACAGAAGCTGTGATACCAACTGAAGAAACCATCCCATCTCCCCGTTACCAATGGCTCAACGACGATACGAATCAACAACTTATGAATTTTAACCTGGAAACAATTGAAGAATTGAGGGATCGTGCATCCATTCGACTGGCTGCGCATCGACAAAGAATGACTAGATATTTCAACAAAAATGTCAGAAGCAGGACATTCAAGGAAGGGGATTGGGTACTACGAAGAGTTTTTCAAAATACAAAAGAAGTCGGAGAAGGAAAGTTGGGGCCGAATTGGGAAGGGCCATACATCATCACAAGAGTTGTTGGGCACGGAGCCTACAAATTACAAACAACTGAGGGGAGACAAATTCACAATAGTTGGAATGCGATTCACCTTAAGCAATTTTACCGGTAATTTATGCGTGCATTTATTCATATTTCAAGGTTCAGAGTAATTTTCTCTACTTTATGTATTGTGTGATTCGACTTAATAACAAATTTCATTTGAAATATCATCCCAAAATATCATTAAGTCATTAAAATTGTTCTACAAATGATTAAATTAAAATTACAAAGAGATTCAAATTTCTGGAGTAGCTTCTTCCTGAATGCGTTCAGCAGCAACTTCAGGTGCAGGAATATCTTGAACTTGAATAGTCGGCTCGATTTCCATTCGACTAAGTTCTTCACTCTTCTTATCCATTTCTTGAACTTCAGCCGCTTCCTCGCCATCAATTACTTCTCTCTCAGCCACTTTCGAGTCGACCTCTTCACCTTTCTCTTCCACATCACCCTCGTTTGAAAAAGAAATTCCTGCCAATAGTTGGTCATACTGTTGAATCCATTTCTCTGGTTCCCAAGCTCCTGTCTTCCCATCAAGGAAATCCTTCATCAGATGACTGCGTTCTTTCATCATAGATTCAAGAGCAATCCCTTCAAGATTCTCAAGTAATTCTTCATTCTCCTTCTTCACATTCTCGAACGCATCCTTATAACCTTCAATCGTAACCTCAGAAGTCTCCTTTTCCATCTGAAGTGTTGCCTTCACTTCCTTCAACTCCTTCTCCAATTCAGCATTTCTTTTCCCAAGCGACTTCATTTGGACCATTTCCTTTTTCATAGCCGCGAATGATTTTTCCATTTCTCTCTGTTTCTTGAGAGTCGATTCGACATATCGCTGCATATGTAAGCTGCACTCCATTGCCTGGAAAAAGGATTTGATTAGAATCCATTCTACAAATTATTATGAAAAATTATCTACTTTCTTACTTGGTAATTTAAAGCCGCAGCCTTTTTCATTGACTCGACGGGGCCAATCTTGGATAGCCTCTTGTTCATCCTCTTCCAGCAGAAGCTTCTTAATAAAAGGGTCAAGGCTTGATGGGTCAGAAATTGCAGTCGACCCTGATGGAATCCTGACAACTATATTGTCGATTTCTTCAATTTCATCCGCCTTCCTTTTCCCCCCTTTGACAATAATTTCAGTCGACTTCCCTTTAATCTTTGGAGTTCCAGTCGACGATACCAATTGTGGTTCTGGAACCTCCACTTCTGTCTCCTTTATCTTGAGCTTCCTAGCCTTTTTTCCGGCTTATCAACTCATCAATTGATGCTACTTTTATTTGCCTCGACGCCATGTCCTCTGCGCATAAAATTTCTTTTGGAGTTAATGTCTTTATAAACAACACCTTTCCGTACAAAGCTCGAATCGACCGAGTACAGTAGATGACTTCCAATACGTGTTTAGAAAGTGCCAAAGGGGTAGATATACCTTCTGATTCGAAGATTTCTTTCCACACTAATGTTGCTCTTAATCTCTGCTCTACCAAGATTATCCTCCAATCTCTTTGTTCGACGGGAAGATCAAGAAGAGCTTTAGTGTTGGACAAAATAAGAGGTGTTTTGTCGAATAAACTGTTTCGAAAAGGACCTGCATAATAAACAATCCATACATTAGTATCATACGACAATAACATTGATTAATTATCAATAAATAGAAGAAGTTGATACTCACTAAATACACTCCAATATTCTGAAACTCGACCCATTCCAGTCGACCCAAAGATACCCTCATTTCTCACAAAGAAATAGTCCGACTGCCAATTACCCCTATCGTTCGTTGGAAGCCCCATAACTATTTGTTCCCTCTTACGACGAAGGTACAAAGTATATCTCCCTTTTTCAGTTAGGTGCTCTTTGAGGTAGTATGAATATAAAACGTCCTTCACCTCAAACAATAACCCTTGTTCGAATGCTAAGCATTCAATCGACAGTAAAATCCTCCAAGCATTCGGCATTAGTTGTGAAGGAGCAATCCCATAATGATCCAAAATTTCCCAAGCTAACCTCGGAATGGGGAATCTAAGCCCATTAGAAAACGGTACTACATAAAAACCAATCCATCCGGGAATTTTATAATCGATTCTTTCAGACGGCAAGGGCACCCTCAGTTCCATTGATCTAGGAAATCTATACTTAATCCTAATTTCCATCAGCAAACTAGCCGTCATTCGACTAGCTGGGTTCTTGGTTAGTATGTTGGTAGGCTCACTTGTGCTCACCCCTCCACTAAACTCCTCGACAGCTGCCAATGATCTAATAGGAATTGCATGCATCGGAATTTCACGCGACAAAACTGTTACAGGTCCCTCCTCGAATAACTCTTGACGCGACCATTCCCTTAATGATTTTTCTTCTGTCGATTCACTCGATGATGATCCTACGAATGTATCGATCTGTTCTCCTAAACTTTCTAAAGAGTCTCCACTCGACATATTCTAATCAACGAGTCTACAAACAAATAATTTCTAAGATTTGGGTTTCTTAAAGATCAAATCCTACTCCTATCTCCAAACACAAATCCACCAAATAACGTATGATTCAAAAGATCAAACAACCTAATTTAGCTTAGAACAGATTGAAGCTACTCTACGAATATTCAAAGGAAATGAAGAACGCGAAGAGAGTATAAAGAAGTACCTTGAAGCCTTGAAGTTCTCTCCCAATCGTTGATCTTGTGAATGAAACAAATGAACCCATCAAGCCACTCTTATACTACTTCTTTTGGCGGTTCATTTCCCGCCAAAAGACTCCTCGTTACTTGCGCTAGGTTTTACTCCGTTTAACGACACGTGGAAGATCTAGGGAATGTAAAATATTTCGTCTCAAAGAATGATGAATTCTGGATTGTCACTACTTGACACCACTTTCTCTCGGCAACAAAATTCTCATCATGACTGCCTTCACCATTTGACGCGACATCATTAGATTTGAAGATCATTTTCATTCATGAAAAATTGATTGGGCAAACCCCGGTGCATGCCTTATAATCACTCGACAAATGATAAAAATATTGAGTAGATAGTACATTCGACACATTTCAAAAGGGACTCCTGAACCTGTAGTTGGTTCAGTCGACAAAGGGACATTCCCCATGACTCTTGTCGAGTCAAGTTGGACTCCTGAACATGCATTTGGTTCAGTCGACAAAGGGACATTCCCCATGACTCTTATCGAGTCAAATGGACTCCTGAACCTGCATTTGGTTCAGTCGACAAAGGGACATTCCCCATGACTCTTGTCGAGTCAAGTGGACTCCTGAACCTGCATTTGGTTCAGTCGACAAAGGAACATTCACCATGACTCTTGTCGAGTCAAGTAGACTCCTGAACCTGCATTTGGTTCAGTCGACAAAGGGACATTCCCCATGACTCTTATCGAGTCAAGTGGACTCCTGAACCTGCATTTGGTTCAGTCGACAAAGGAACATTCCCCATGACTCTTGTCGAGTCAAGTGGACTCCTGAACCTGCATTTGGTTCAGTCGACAAAGGGACATTCCCCATGACTCTTGTCGAGTCAAGTGGACTCCTGAACCTGCATTTGGTTCAGTCGACAAAGGAACATTCCCCATGACTCTTATCGAGTCAAGTGGACTCCTGAACCTGCATTTGGTTCAGTCGACAAAGGAACATTCCCCATGACTCTTCGAGTCAAGTGGACTCCTGAACCTGCATTTGGTTCAGTCGACAAAAGGACATTCTCCATGACTCTTGTCGAGTCAAGTAGACTCCTGAACCTGCATTTGGTTCAGTCGACAAAGGGACATTCCCCATGACTCTTGTCGAGTCAAGTGGACTCCTGAACCTGCATTTGGTTCAGTCGACAAAGGGACATTCCCCATGACTCTTGTCGAGTCAAGTGGACTCCTGAACCTGCATTTGGTTCAGTCGACAAAGGGACATTCCCCATGACTCTTGTCGAGTCAAGTAGACTCCTGAACCTGCATTTGGTTCAGTCGACAAAGGGACATTCCCCATGACTCTTGTCGAGTCAAGTGGACTCCTGAACCTGCATTTGGTTCAGTCGACAAAGGGACATTCCCCATGACTCTTGTCGAGTCAAGTTGGACTCCTGAACCTGCATTTGGTTCAGTCGACAAAGGGACATTCCCCATGACTCTTGTCGAGTCAAGTGGACTCCTGAACCTGCATTTGGTTCAGTCGACAAAGGGACATTCCCTATGACTCTTGTCGAGTCAAGTTGACTCCTGAACCTGCATTTGGTTCAGTCGACTAAAGGACATTCCCCATGACTCTTGTCGAGTCAAGTTGGACTCCTGAACCTGCATTTGGTTCAGTCGACAAGGGACATTCCCCATGACTCTTGTCGAGTCAAGTGGACTCCTGAACCTGCATTTGGTTCAGTCGACAAAGGGACATTCCCCATGACTCTTGTCGAGTCAAGTGGACTCCTGAACCTGCATTTGGTTCAGTCGACAAAGGAACATTCCCCATGACTCTTGTCGAGTCAAGTGGACTCCTGAACCTGCATTTGGTTCAGTCGACAAAGGAACATTCCCCATGACTCTTGTCGAGTCAAGTAGACTCCTGAACCTGCATTTGGTTCAGTCGACAAAAGGACATTTCCATGACTCTTGTCGAGTCAAGGTAGACTCCTGAACCTGCGTTTGGTTCAGTCGACAAAGGGACATTCCCCATGACTCTTGTCGAGTCAAGTTGGACTCCTGAACCTGCATTCGGTTCAGTCGACAAAAGGACATTTTCATGACTCTTGTCGAGTCAAGGTATACTCCTGAACCTGCATTTGGTTCAGTCGACAAAAGGACATTTCCATGACTCTTGTCGAGTCAAGTAGACTCCTGAACCGCGTTTGGTTCAGTCGACAAGGGACATTCCCCATGACTCTTGTCGAGTCAAGTTGGACTCCTGAACCTGCATTTGGTTCAGTCGACAAAGGGACATTCCCCATGACTCTTGTCGAGTCAAGTTGGACTCCTGAACCTGCATTCGGTTCAGTCGACAAAAGGACATTTCCATGACTCTTGTCGAGTCAAGGTGGACTCATGAACCTGCATTCGGTTCAGTCGACAAAGAGACATTCCCCATGAATCTTGTCGAGTCAAGCGGACTCCTGAACCTGCATTCGGTTCAGTCGACAAAGGGACATTCCCCATGACTCATGTCGAGTCAAGCGGACTCCTGAACTGCATTCGGTTCAGTCGACAAAGGGACATTCCCCATGACTCTTGTCGAGTCAAGTGGACTACTGAACCTGTATTTGGTTCAGTCAACAAAGGGACATTCCCCATGACTCTTGTCGAGTCAGTGGACTCCTGAACCTGCATTCGGTTCAGGGACCATAGAATATTTCCTTACTTATGTCGAGTCAAATGTATCCATGGATCTTCAAACTGATCAGACGACCAAGAACCAATTGCCATAAGTCAAGCCAAATCAGAGGGACTAAGACTTCGTCTGCCCAGATGATACACGCATATAATAACCAAAAAAACCCACATTTTTGCACAAAGCTCTTACAAAACAATCCAACGAAGGTGATAAACAATCCACAGAAGGTGATACATTCTTGTCACATGCTTTTGTGATTAGTATCATTCGACACAAATGTATATACTCTCTAAGACAAAATTTTTTGACTTAGAGAGTAAGGGACAAACTGTACGAACCAAAAATGGGCCAAGGATAAAACCGTCTTTTACCTTAAAAGCCCAGAATGGTATGCAAAGCCCGAAAGTAAAGGCCAGGCCCAAGAAGATTTGTATTATTGAGTCACAATTAAGTCATAAGCTTAAATACAAAAAACCTCTAATTATATCAACTACTCTTCTTCTACTTTGCCCGACACATAAAGCCCAATGAAACCCTTCTTCCACTTGCAGAAGAATGATTCATACATTAAGCCAAATCTTTACCAAACGTTTCCCACTTACCCTAATCATAATCCAACTGCTCCACTTTGTTCACTAAATAAAGATATCTTAGCACATTGTGGGACTGATGCCAGCTGCAAAAGTCATTTACCTTCAACTATAAATTACGAACAAGATACGAGAGACAGGGCAGTGCTTTCTGACAAGCTTCTCTTCTCTAATAAAAACTCTCAAAACTTCATATTTCCTAAACATTTTCTTCCGCCCTCACGGCCACTTAAAGAAGGTCAAGGTAATAGGAAACCTTGCTTTCATAGTTAACATATTTACTATCCATTTCATTTTATTGACTTGGGCGTCGGAGTGTCTCCGGTACCTACCACACCGGTAGGCAGTCTACTCCCATTCGTTCTTCTTTGTTTTGCAGGATTGTTAGTGCCCCTACTTCCAAATTCTGATTGTGGACCTCGGCCGAAATCCAGCATCCACAGTCAATAGTTCGAACACTGCAACGAACGCACCACGAACGCATGTCTGATGCACAGCAGCCAGAAACCAGTCCAATTGCACAAAGATCTTCACGACAGATTACAACTCAATTGAACTTGTTTTGTCACGGACACATGCCAATAAAAATGGAACTCACAATCTCCCCCTTTGGCATTCCGTGACAAAACACTACCTAATACAAAGACTACGGTAATAGACCCAAACATCAAATAGTCAACTGTCAACCATCAAAACAGTGACTTATTACAAATGGACTCGATCTAACACCTAATAAAGTAGTCTTGAAAATAATGCCACCGCAGCAACATACCTGCTTACCTGAAACATCAACAATCAACAATATACCGTGAAAAGCATTGGGATTATCAAGTATAAAATAAACAGGTAAAAATCTCATGCATGTACAAGTAGAAATCTCTCTCCCCCTTAATCTTAACTCCCCTTAAAACTAAAGGATATTCTACCTGTCTCTCCTATATATTAAGGATCTCCCCCTTAATACATTAATCTCCCCCTTTTTGTCACGAAATGACAAAGGGTAAAAGAAACAGGAAAAATAACAGGAGAAATGAGACAACACATGCAAAAACATAAGCAAACGGGAATTACTCCCCCTCACTAACAGGCACATACAGTTAGCAAAATCACATACGGGAAGTAAACCACAACTCAGAAAAGTGCAAAGGAAATAAAAAATTGGTATGCAATAACATGAAGCACACACAAGCACATACTGAGATAAATGAAAATCCTGTAAAAAACTGACTGAAACAGCATTTAAAGCTGACACAATGATACACAGTCAGTATTCAGTTGTTTATGACATGAAACAATATGCAGCATTTTAAAAGTGGCTAAATACAACACTTATGCATATGACATAAACACCAAAGCATATAAAGCACTTGCGTGAAAAATAAAGTGCACAACAAATCAATGCTTAAGACCTTATTTTATGACCTGGACACAGCCAAAGAAATCTATCTCTAAACAAACCAACTCCACAAAATAGGTGTTCAAACCCAGCACCACTAGGACCTGAAAATAAGCAACATTGGTTGCATGCTATATTATTTACCCCAGAAATATCATGAGCTCATATTTAATAACTCTTTCGAGTGAAGGGTTTTTGCCATTATCTTTTGAATTTGGCCATTTTGGCTCTTTTGCACTTGAGTCTCATTTTTTTTTAAATTTATTTCTTTTTACTTTTGCAAAAGGGGATAGCAAGGTCATCTAGTCAAATGTCACACTATTCAGTAAACAAAGTATGGTAGAAATTAGATTGCCAGTCCAAAAAACTCATACATGCGACCAAGCCTTGATAAAATAAAAACGTGTATGTGAGGTGCAAGCACAGGATATACCAAAGGTTTTTATCACACACACTTATGCATATAGAGCATCAAGAAAAATAACAGCATATCATACATGCATAATCATATATCCTACATACCAGGATCACATGCACATTCTATTCATGCTCTAACAAGCCATAAAAATAAAGACACAAAACAGCTTGTACAACATCCAATGGTACGTGGAGTTGTATCCCGAGTGCAGATCATACTACCGTCCATTCGAAATCAGCTATGAAATTTATGTCCGGGTTTCCATCTTATATACCAAGAGACATATAACAAAAATAAGACACACACACACCCCCATATGCTGTGAAAATAAAACAAACGTGCAAAAACATAAAACACACGCGCACACACATATGCAATGGGAAAATAAAATGCATCTTTCAAGCAGAGTTACACCGAAGTGCACTCTCATCATATCCATCAGGACATGCAGAAGTAGATGGGAAATCAACTTGCTTCCTCACCCAAACCTTTCTAGGAACCTCATCCACTTGAGAATTCCTAGTCAACAAATTAAGTTTCTCACTAAGAAATTTTGTCTGTTTAGTTAGTGCAGAAACTTGAGAAGCTAGATTTGAAGAGTCAAATCTATGTGACACCTTCTTAGGCCTCTGCTTTTGCTTGTGAAGCATGAAGCACTTAGGCCTAATGTGTCCCGCCTTTCCACAATGATGGCACACAGGCACAAACCTCGGATGAGAGCGTGGTTTACCCATAACACCTCTAGATTGAGGTTGGGATACATGACGAGGAATAACAGGAGGAGAAACATGACTATACACAACAGGTTTCTTACCTAAGTCACGTTTAGCTGCAACAGGCACAGCTTTGGAAGAAGAAGCCTTATTACAGTTAGGCTCAGAAATAATACCTAACATACGGTCCAATTTTTTATTCCCACTAGAAAATACGGACAATTGGGTTCTAGCATTTTCAAGTTCGGTTTCTAATATTTGGACTCTATTAACTAGGCCTCTGTTCCTCTCCTCTAGGTCATCAACAATCAAAAGGCTTTGCTCAAATTTAGCTTGAGCTTCATTCTTTTCTAGCTCTACAATTTTCAGCATTTTACTGACCTCTATATTACTCTTCTTAATAGCTAAACTCTCATTAAACAGTTCAGCAAAAGCTACCTGAAGACTATCCTCATCAACAGACTCATCAAGAGAGACTTCAGAATCAGCATCATTAACAATAATCTCTCTCTCATCAGTCACACTAGCAGTAAATGCTATATAATTGTTATTATCTTTAGGAGACTCATAAGAGGTATAGCCACCTTCTGAATCACTGGGAGAGGCTGCCATGGCTTTCTTGCCTTTAGCCCTAAGATATGTGAGACACTCAGATCTAACGTGCCCATATCCTTCACACTCATGGCACTAGACATCACGAGATCTACTACCCCTATCCTCTCTAGACTATTTCCTGTTATGCCTCATTTCTCTAGGCATAACCTCTTTATCTCTGTTACCGTTATGGCCATTCTTCTTAAGTTTAAGAAATTTCTTAAACTTCTTCGCAAATAAGGCCAAATCACGATCCGTGATGGTATCATCATCACCAGACGAATCATGCACAACTTCCTTAGCGATTTTCATCGCAAACGTTTTTGGCTCTCTATAACCAGGAAGCTTTTTCTCATAAACCTGCAGTTTTCCTACGAGTTCATCTAAATTAAGATGATCGAGGTCATTGCTTTCCTCGATGGCGGTGATTTTGGGTAGGAACTTATCAGGTAGGGATCTCAGGATTTTCCTAACTATCCTACTGGTAGGAATAGTCTCACCTAGGTTAAAACTAGAGTTAACAATATCGTTAATCTCAGCATAAAACTCATCAAATGTCTCATCTTCTTTCATTCTGGCGACCTCAAACCTAGTAGCTAAATCCCGGAGTCTATTATTTTTAACAGACAATGTGCCCTCATGCACAGTCTGCAGGATGTCCCAAGCATCCTTGGCTATCTCACACATTGAGATTCTCCTAAACTCAGCAGAACACACAGCACCATGTATGGCATTAACAGCCTTGTTGTTCCTATTGCTAGCATCAAATTCGTCCTTGGTCCATGTCAATTTATCTTTAGGGGAAGAGACCTCATCAACAACAACAACGTGAGATTTCCACCCGTGTTCAACAGACATCCAGACCCTCTCATCTAAGGACTTAAGGAACGCCTTCATGCGAACCTTCTAATGTAAATATTCCGTGCCATCAAAAAATGGCGGACAATTCAAGAGTTGACTACGTTCCATAGCTAATGGGTCAAGGACCGAGTTCAGGCTCTGATACCAATTGAAAAAATTCGATTTTACACAAAGGTTCTGACCCTATGCGGAATTATAAACAATAAGCAGAACAAGTCATGTTACTGCTACTATGGATAAATTAACAGGCAACCACAATAACAATTAAATAAAATTATGCTGCAAAATATTAAAACAATAGCAGGAATTAAAGCAGCAAAATAAATCAAACCACACAAAAATCAACACAATGATTTTGGTGACGAAGTGTAAAACTCTTCCGAGTAAAAAACCACTCCGGGTATAGGCTACCACCCGAATCCACTATATAGAGAAAAACTTACAGCGATGGTCAAGACCTATAGTGGCAACTCCACCGACTCAAGTACCTCAATACTGCAAGAACTCAAGGCAACTCCTCAAGCCCGCAACCCACGGTTTTCTTTAGAACCTCTGAAGTCTCTGAGTAGATTATATCACCAATGACGCCGGAACTCCGACTACCAAACTTCCTCCTAAAGAACTCTAAAGGATTAGGGAATTTGGGTTAAGTTATGTTGAAGGTTTATCAAAGATTTGATTTCACCAAACAAATAGAAGACATGAGATTCAAAGAGTCTTCAAGGTGAAATCAAAGAGAGTTGAAAGCTTTGAGAGTATTTGGCTCAAGAGAAATATGCTTCAACTAATGAGAATGGCGGCTAAGGGTTATATTTATATGTAGGGTGAAAAACTAGGGTTTTGCAGGCCAAAAACGCGTTCAGATGCGACTGGCGTTCGAACGGTTTATCGAACGCTTCACGAACGCGTGCCCACTGGAAAGACTCGTTCGAACGGCCATCGAACGCACAACGAACGGATGCTCTCTGGAATGATCTCGTTCGAACCCACCAAGAACGTGACTCGAACGTTTGCTCTCTGGAATGCTCCCGTTCGAACCCAATAAAGAACGTGCCACTAACGCCACACGTTCGAACCCAAAAACGAACGCAGCACTAACGCCAATCGTTCGAACACTGCAACGAACGCACCACGAACGCATGTCTGATGCACAGCAGCCAGAAACCAGTCCAATTGCACAAAGATCTTCACGACCGATTACAACTCAATTGAACTTGTTTTGTCACGGACACATGCCAATAAAAATGGAACTCACACTACTGACCCGACCTGGTGGAGGAAGTTTGAGAAAGTTTGACCAAGTATCATTCATCTCGATATACTGATCCGAGGAACGAATATGGGATCACATGCCGACCAATACTGAAGCCATATGGCGTATGCCCTACTTGGAAGCTTGGGTTTCTAGAAGGCTGATGTGACAAGAGTTGGTCAACGACTCTCCTTAAGAATAGACATTGTCGGACATAACATTACCAGAGTAGTTGAACCGCATATTATCACATCGACAAAGTGTGTAGCAGTGGCTAAAAGGTTGAAGTGATGAGTTTCTACTAACATCGGGTAGTTGAGCTAGGTGTTAGTACGACTGTTTGTTAGTGGTTGGGGAAAATAAACATGGGGCAAGGATGACCTGATTGTTGGCGACTTGATCGCTTAATTGGATTTTGATGACGTCAACGCAATTGACGACTTCGACGTACAATCACGAAGCAATACAAAAAGTGTCGAAGCATATGAGGTGAAGAGCGAGAATGTGAAGACTTGCGGCAAAATGAAGATTATATTGCAAAAGTCTTAGCTTAGGAACTAATTTGTAATGTGAGATGAAATATTCAAGTGCCTAAGCTCATAGGGATCATGCACATTCACTTAGATGCATTAGGGGCATGTACAAAATACATTAAAACCTTCATATCTGCATTTTAGTATTTAGGGAAGCTCTCTGGAACCGGCATGGACCTTACTGGTCCCTTACCGGTCATTAAACCGGCCTTCCCCTGTTTTGCATGCCTACTGGAACCGGGCCATACCGTGCCGGTTACCTCGCCGGTCTACATGCCGGTATTGGCAAGAAAATCCTGCTCTCTGGAACCGGGCTGGTCCTCGCCGGTTTCCATACCGGTTTGCTCGCCGGTCTAACGGCTAGTTTTTCGAACGTTATATAGCCGTGGGGAGATATTGAAACCCTAGACCGGCATGCCGGTCTCCTCGCCGGTTTGCTCGCCGGTCTCGCTGTAAGTTGGGGAAAGCTTTGCATTTTGTTATAAATAGAACCCCAACTCCTTTGCCTAAAATTAGAGATCTAGAAAACCTTCATATACATTCTCTAAGGCAAACAAAGAGTGTCATACACCTTCATATTCAAAAACACTCATCCAAGCTCTCACACACATCTTCCATATCATTTAGTGAGCTTAGATCACTTGGGTTTGCTCTCACACAATCTTCTTATTATTTGTGAGTGCCCAAGTGTGTTTTAATTCTTCTTTATCAAAAACACTTGTGATTTGTGAAATCCCATTGTTTGGGTAATTTGTAAAGGTTGTGAGTGCACCTACGTAGAAAACTCAATCTTGTAAAAGGTTCGGAGTGTGCCTTGGCGGAAAACTCTTGGTTACGAGTGAACCACGGAAAACTCGATTCTAGTGGAAATCTTCAAGCGAGGCTTGGGGGAGTGGACGTAGGCACGTTTGGCCGAACCACTATAAATTGCGGTGTCGTATTTCTCTTTCCCTTAACTCTTACTTATTTGCAAGTTTAATTACATTTATAATATTGATTAGAAACTTGCATATAGGCTATTAATTGGAATAGAGAAAATTGCCTAAAACTCCCACTTGGTAATAAGAGCTTAAAATCGGCAAAGATTTTATAATTCCGCATTTGTAGCGATAACCCAATTCACCCCCCTCTTGGGTATAGAGATTTCTTGTCGCTATTGCTTGTAGGTACTTTCAGTTGGTATCAGAGCGATGTTTTCTCAAGAAAGACTTAACCGTCCGAGAATAGACTATGGGATCTACAAGCCACTCTTCAAATTTTGCCGAGGGATACTCAACAACTAGACCTCCGTTTTACACCGGAACCGACTACAACTATTGGAAGTCAAGAATGTTGACTTATCTCCTAGCCAATGATCTGCCATCCTATTTGGTTATCACACGAGGTGCAAAAGGGCCAACAAAGAAGGATAGCAACGGAGTTGATATTCCAAAACCGAGTTTAGAATGGGATAGTGAGGATGTGAAACTAGCCTCACAAAATGCTAAGGCACTCAACCAACTCCTATGTGCCATTGATCGGGATCAAGTTAGCAAGCTTCCGGAATGTGGAAATGCATATGATTTATGGAAGTCTTTGGAAATGGTAAATGAGGGCACAAGCCAAGTGAAGGAATCGAAGATCAACCGGTTCATGTGCGAATTGGACAATTTCAAGATGGAATCCGGGGAAGAAATTGATCACATGATTTCTAGGTTTACGGTCATCATCAATCATTTGGGAGCATTGGGAAAAGTCATCGGGACATCGGATCAAGTGAAGAAAATTTTGAGATCTCTCCCAAAAGAGTTTAGAAGCTATACCTCCTCCATTAAAGAAGCAAACGACATAAACACTTTGAAGATGGATGATTTGGTCGGCAAATTGCTTGAGTATGAAATGGAGATCAAAATGGATAAAAATGAGGAAGATGAGAAAAGGACAAGAAAGTCTTTGGCCTTAAAAGCAAGAAAAAGAGACGAGTCAAGTGAAGAAGATGATAGTGATGATGAATTGGCAAGCATCACCAATAAAGTAAAAGAGCTTCTCAAATCCGCAAAACTCAAGGGAAAATCAAAGGCTAAAGAAGAAAAATGGCCGCGGAAGAACAAGAAAATTGTGTGTTATGAATGCAACAAACCGGGTCACATAGCTACCGATTGCCCATTGAGGAAAATGAAAGGAAAATCAAAGAAAAAGGCAATGAAAGCAACTTCAACTTGGAGCGATAGCGATTCAAGCTCATCCGAGGAGGAAGAAGTTGAAGTCAAAGAAAAATCAATAGCATTTATGGCTATCACGGATGAAGACATCCAATTTGAAATTGAAGAAGAAAGCGAAGAAGAAGAGGTACACAATTCTGAATTACTTGATGCGTTTAATGGTTTAAAAGAATTATGTGATATGCTTAAAAAGAAATTAAAATTGGTCAAAAATGAGCATGCTACACTTAAAATTGAACATGCAACTAGTATGGATAAAATTCATGTTTTAGATAATGATATGATATGCTTAAAGGCTAAACATGGAAAATAAATTGCATGCTTGAATGATGAAATTGCATGTTTAAAGATTAAAAAGCTAGAACTTGAAAATGCCATATCAAATATGCCATCTAGCTCTAAGACATGCGATTGCGAATCTATATTGAATGAAAATGTTTTGTTAAATACTAAGATTGTAGATTTGCAAAACATACTTAGCAAATTCACATTGGGACATAAAAATTTTAAAATGCTTATTGGATCCCAAAAATGTGCATTTAAAAGAGAAGGATTAGGATATAGGCCTTATATTAAAAGAAAATTTTTGAGAAATTATTTTGTTAAGGCTTCTGATTCTCATGCTAAAAATGTTATAAATGAAAATGTCACATGCCATGCTTGCAATGAAAATGGACATAAAATTTTTGAATGCATGTATAAGAATGTGATTAAAAATGCATGGATTCCTCTAGGAATCAAAACTAACCCCAATGGACCCAAGAAAGTTTGGGTACCAAAGTATAATTGAAAAATTTGTAGGGGGAGCTTTGGGAATGGATCCTTAAAGAGAATTACAAAATTGATCCCAAAGGCTCAAGGAAATGAGGAATCGCAACGGTAAAGGTAAAATCCGTATTCACGGAAACATTGGTACCGTTTCCTCCAATTTCTATATGTATGCATATTTCACTTTGGTTAAAATATTTTTAAAGCATACAAAGTGATTAGGCAATGTATTCAAACTTCTATTGGTATCGATTTCCATTTGATATCACTAAGTGCCTTAATCATATATTTAAACCCCTATTCTATTTCAATTGGTATCACATTGAATTCATTGAGTCAAATCTCATATATGTGATCATTTGATTAATTTTGCATTATAAATGAATTTGCCATGTAACATAATTGAATAATCATGAAAAGCATGAATTTTGATTGTTTAAGTAATTGGTAAGATATTCATAAGAAGACAATCATTAAAATGGATTGAAGTCATTGATTTTAATTGGTATCATGATATATAATGACTTATTTTATTTGATATCACAATTAGGGAGAAATAATGCTTAAAATGTTATGATATTCAAATAGATTCAGTGATATAAATTGTTAATTGGTATCATAGTACATAATCTTTTGAAAATTGCATTATACATGATTTTTACATCTTATGGCAAAAAGGGGGAAATGCCAAAATGTGCATATTTTTTGTATCTTATTTTTAGCACACATCTATTGGTATCTCATTTTAGATTTAAAATTTTGCTTCTCCACTTTTTGATTATGTCAAATGGGGAGAAATCATTAGAAATGAGATTAAAACTTGTTTTACCCTCACCCTTGGTTTAAGGGGGAGTAAATGTACTAATGTGTTTGTCAAGTTGTTATAGAGCTACTTTTGAAGACAATCACACATTGAGGGGGAGCTTATGTTGAGGGGGAGCAAAATTGTCAAATTTGGACTCCAAGACGCTCACAAGTTTCAACAAGTTTTAAGGGGTTGCCATCATCAAAAAGGGGGAGATTGTTGGCGACTTGATCGCTTAATTGGATTTTGATGACGTCAACGCAATTGACGACTTCGACGTACAATCACGAAGCAATACAAAAAGTGTCGAAGCATATGAGGTGAAGAGCGAGAATGTGAAGACTTGCGGCAAAATGAAGATTATATTGCAAAAGTCTTAGCTTAGGAACTAATTTGTAATGTGAGATGAAATATTCAAGTGCCTAAGCTCATAGGGATCATGCACATTCACTTAGATGCATTAGGGGCATGTACAAAATACATTAAAACCTTAATATCTGCATTTTAGTATTTAGGGAAGCTCTCTGGAACCGGCATGGACCTTACTGGTCCCTTACCGGTCATTAAACCGGCCTTTCCCTGTTTTGCATGCCTACTGGAACCGGGCCATACCGTGCCGGTTACCTCGCCGGTCTACATGCCGGTATTGGCAAGAAAATCCTGCTCTCTGGAACCGGACTGGTCCTCGCCGGTTTCCATACCGGTTTGCTCGCCGGTCTAACGGCTAGTTTTTCGAACGTTATATAGCCGTGGGGAGATATTGAAACCCTAGACCGGCATGCCGGTCTCCTCGCCGGTTTGCTCGCCGGTCTCGCTGTAAGTTGGGGAAAGCTTTGCATTTTGTTATAAATAGAACCCCAACTCCTTTGCCTAAAATTAGAGATCTAGAAAACCTTCATATACATTCTCTAAGGCAAACAAAGAGTGTCATACACCTTCATATTCAAAAACACTCATCCAAGCTCTCACACACATCTTCCATATCATTTAGTGAGCTTAGATCACTTGGGTTTGCTCTCACACAATCTTCTTATTATTTGTGAGTGCCCAAGTGTGTTTTAATTCTTCTTTATCAAAAACACTTGTGATTTGTGAAATCCCATTGTTTGGGTAATTTGTAAAGGTTGTGAGTGCACCTACGTAGAAAACTCAATCTTGTAAAAGGTTCGGAGTGTGCCTTGGCGGAAAACTCTTGGTTACGAGTGAACCACGGAAAACTCGATTCTAGTGGAAATCTTCAAGCGAGGCTTGGGGGAGTGGACGTAGGCACGTTTGGCCGAACCACTATAAATTGCGGTGTCGTATTTCTCTTTCCCTTAACTCTACTTATTTGCAAGTTTAATTACATTTATAATATTGATTAGAAACTTGCATATAGGCTATTAATTGGAATAGAGAAAATTGCCTAAAACTCCCACTTGGTAATAAGAGCTTAAAATCGGCAAAAATTTTATAATTCCGCATTTGTAGCGATAACCCATTCACCCCCCTCTTGGGTATAGAGATTTCTTGTCGCTATTGCTTGTAGGTACTTTCACTGATGATGACGGCTGACTTCATGGATTGGTGGAAAAACATATTTTGGAGCCTATATAAAAGGGGGATGAATATTCAGATTCAAAGGTTAGTATTTTTTTCGCATCTCACAACTTGTAAAATAGCCGAGAGCTTCTAAACTAGTGATAGAAAGAGAAAATTGATCGATTTCCAATCACTTGAGAAATTTATATCGGAGTTGATGGTGTGTGACTTAGGATGCCAATACACTTATGAAAACAGTAGTATTGGTTATAGCCTACAGGTATCGTCTGGTGAGTTGTAGGAGTAATGAAAATAGTGCTATTGGTGTAAGTATTAACAAGAGCGGTGGTAATAGAAATGGTGGCAACAATAGTATTTCAAATAGTGGTAATTAATTCTCTTCAATTTGCGTAGCCTTCTCTCCAAGAAGGTTTATTAATATTATTTTCAATTAATGATTAACAAGACCCATCTTGAAGGAGTTTTGACTTTTTATTTTAATTATTCTATTGTATAATCTTAATTAATCTAGTGTGAAAACAAAAGGAGTGATGTTTAGGACAGTTGACATCGACCTTCGGTTTTTATATGTTTTTTTTTTTTTTTTTTTTTTTTTTTTTGTAATTTTCCGTGGACAAATTCAGTATTTCACTTGTAATTACTAAATAGTGGCCAAATCGATTTCATAAATAATTTCTTGAGGGAATCCAAATAAAATGATATTTTTTAGTAATTTTTGGACGTGAAAAGTTTTACAATAATTTTATATTTTCACTTATTTTATGATGGAAACGATATAATATTCATTTTTTAAATATTTGGATATTTTCTATTTGTATTCATTGTTATTACAGTTAAAATTTTCAACTAAAAACTAATAAATTTACATAATATAAAATTAAAAAAATGGGGAATTGTGAGAGAATAGTGATTGCACCTATTTCTTGTCTCTTTTGCTAATAAAAAAATGAGTATTAAATAATCTATGTACTTATTTCCGATATTTTAAAAAAAAAAAACGAAAGAGGAGGAATAATTGTGGTGAATCCCCTGCTTGAACATATTAAAGTTAGGTTTAATATTACAATAGATTTGTGTACAATCGCTCGAACAACTTTATTCACAAATCAAAAGCCAGTTAAGCACTTTCAATTACTCACTTCAATTTTTTGAAAATTATAAAGACATTAGGTGCTCATGCATATTCAGAGTTACCTGAACATGAGTCTCAAGAAATTCCTAATTTCTTAAAATAATTTCATTTTTTTAATTGTAAAGTCATCGGAATTAGATCATTATGTTTTATTTTTTGCTCTTTTCTATTGAATAAATCATTGAATTTCCTAAAATAAAAAACCTAAATTTTTGTTCACAATTCCCTTTTTTAGTTAAATTTTCAACACAGAAACTACATTTTTCAACTTATTTAGAATTTTCGATTCCATGTGTTTTCATTTTGGTATCTGCAATAAAATTTTCGTGTTTTGCCTATGCCTGAGCATGAAATGTTTTAGGAATTTCAACTTAAAATTATATCCTGTCGTGTGAAAAAGAAACGAGTTTATGGGACGAAGAAATAATATAGCTGGGAGATATGAGAATCAAGAGGATAGAGAGAGAAAAAAAAAGAGTAAAAAAAAATAAAAAAATAGTGAGATATTGATTAAATATGGAATTTTGATTTGAATCCAATATTGAGTTGAGATATGTTTAATATTTTCATAATTTTCTGCTATTAAGAATAATTTTGAGGACAGTTCATACACGGGTTGTATCCCAAAAATAAGAAAAGAATGTATTATGAAATTTGTTTTTGCAGAACATATATAATATAAGAGTAACACGGTTAAGGAAAAAAAATTTATTACAAGAAAGGGAACAGATGAGAGAAATAACAATAAAAGAAATGTTGAAAACAATGAATATAGGCAGAAAAAATCTTAGAATTTAATGTGTATAATTTAATGGTCCATGTGGTTTGATTGTGTAGGATTCATGATTTCATTTTAAAGTTTTGTATTCAAATTCAGGGAGAGCATTTTTTATAAGAGACTGAAACAATCGAAAATTTTATCTATTATATTTAAGTCCGAAAAAAATAATTTAACAACGAAATTTTCAACCATTCAAAAAAAAATATAATTTAATGTTCCATATCATATCAGTCAGTCTTTTTTTGGAGTATCTGGCACTCCAGAACCCAAATTTAAATGGTCTTTGTCTATCGGCAAATGGAAAAAGTTACAATTATTAAAAGATGAGAGGGAGAAAAAAGAACGGTTACCTTTTTTTATGTGAGCATTAAATGAAAAACACATCTTTTCAATGTCCTTATTTATAGGCATGTTCTTGATGCATGAATTTATTTATGCTTGTATTTAATCCTAATTTCAATGGTTGATGTCACCAATTTAAGCCCCTTAGTATTTGTCATATGCAAAAATGATATTCTTATTTAATTTTATACATAAAATTATCCATAATGTCTCACTGTAGCTACAGTGAATTACTGTAGATACACTGTAGCTACAGTGAGACATTCGGGAAAACTTTATGTATAAAATTATGTAAGAATATCATTGTTGTTGTCATATAATATGGAAATGATTTATTAATCTACGTGTTCATTAATTCCCTTATTGATTTTTTGGAATTAATAAATTATCATAAGGTTATATTACTTTGAATATTAATATTTGACACGATAAGAAAATGATTTTTTTACCGTCGTCAAAGGTCGACACTAAAAGAGGAAAAAATCGACACTAAAAGTTTTGACATCGAAATGTGACAACACAGAAAATGGACGTTAAAAACTACTCACGGAAAGGTTTTAGCGTCGATATTTTTGTTGTCGACGCTAAATCTATTTAAAATTATTTTTTAAAAATAAAATATTATTAAAAAATATATAATTATCAATAATTACATTTAGCATTGCCATCATGGGTGGGGTCCATATCTAGACCTAGTATCATCCAATAGTGGGCATAGCCTAATCCCACACAATCCATATTTTTAATTCTACAAATTCATATAATTTATGTGACTCGAATTCTTGATTTCAAGAATTTCAGGTGTAGCATAATTACCATTAGGCTATGAGTTGTTTATTAATTATTATTGTAAGATGTAAAGAATAATACATATAGTATTATAATAATAATAATTATTATTATTCTGAATATTATTATTTATGATTAATATATTATTGATAAGTAATTATTATTATTATTATTATTATTATAGTATTCTGAATATTATTATTTATAATTAATATATTATTAATAAGTAATTATTATTATTATTATTATTATTATTACTATTACTATTATTGTATTCTGAATATTATTATTATAGTAATTATTATTTATGTATCATATTTAGAGTCGTCTTTTAGTAGTCGATGCTAAAAACCTTAAGAAAGTGCGTTGGTGACGTTAAATATTGTAATTTTAGCGTCGTCTTTCATGTTGACACTAAGTTATACATTTAGCGACGATTTACCTGCCGATGCTAAATCATTGGACGTTCAAGATCTTTTTTCTTGTAATGTGAAGACATATAGCAAATCATAATAGAGTAGGGAACATGGTAATTACAAGTGTGTGCGATAAAAGTGGGATAAAGAAAGAGTGTTGGGTACTTTCAATTTGTTGGGTTTGACATTTATGAAGTCTAACATAATCCTATGTTTTTCTCTAGACGTTCTTTGTAATCTGGTGTATTTTTTGTTAGGATCGTCCATTCCAGTTTACGTGTGCAGTTTAATTGCTAATCAAAATGTAAAATGATGTATGCTTATGTTCTAATTGTCTTAGTAGGTAATCAATTCTTTCAACCCACCTCGTTATCTTTCAGTTATTTTTCTTATATAGGGTCATATGTATATAGGTCTTACCTTTTTAACTGACACTTGTCCATAACTAGTGTGTTTCTGTAGATGCAGGGTATATATTTGTCATGATACAAGTTCTAATATGACATTAGGTGTAATCAGACCTATTATTATACATGATAAACCCTGCTTGCATGCTAAGATAAATGTATTTTCATTAAAATACACTAATCTAGGATAAATGTATGTGACTTCATATTCTCTAAGGTACTCCGAAGTATCCACATTGAGGTCGGAGTACTGTCAGTACACTTAGAGGATTTCTGTAGTGAACCTTATCCGAAATAGGCCCAAGCCGAACTGGATTTAATTCAGAGTTCCTTCACTCCGGAATGATATGATTTCGGAGTGACATTGCTCCGGAGTTGGGGCTTGGTTATCTCCGGGGTCGTCGAGCTTTCGAAAGTAACCTATGACTCATTCTCTCTTACTAGTACAGTGGTACAATGACAAATGTTTCTCTCCTAACGGTCTGTTCACAATAGTTCTACTGATGAGGCATGTTGATGAAATTTCAACTTCATATCAACATTTGCCCCTGATGGCAGTGCTATTTCTTAGCACCTACAACAAGTATCAAATCATTTACTATAAAATTATATGAGATCAATAGCCTAAAATTTATGTCAAAATTTTAAATTTAAAAAATATATACACACACAATAACGTTAAATCTTATTTTACAACAAACACATGATAACAATATTTAGGATCTTATCCAATTTGATTCTAATTCAAGCTAAAATAAAAATTGTTAACTCAAATAAATTGTATAAATAACCATCTAATCATTAGTTGAGTCGGTTGATACTTCCCCCCTCATCATTGAGGTTTCCTATTTAGCACTTTAGATCCCGACAAGTATATTAGTTCTGTTGGGAAGCGGCCGCGAGTGCACATCGGAAAATCAAAATTATTATGCCGTTTTCCATTTGCCCAATACCCATTTGTTTTTATTATTCTACAAGCCTAGACATGTTACTATATATTCTAAGCATAAAACTCATAAGACATGCAAAGAACATAAACATAAACATGCTAACTATCATAAGAACTCTAATTAAAATAAAGAAAGAAAAAGACTTACTTGAACCGTAGATTCCTCCAGTCCTCCCTCCAATCTACAAGCTTTTCTTGAACTCAGCAAGCTCTTCCACCTTCCAAAGAGCCACCCAAGTGTGTGGCCTCCAAAGATGCACACACCAAAGCCAAAACTCAACGGCAAGACTACGCCTTGAGTGCACGGGTATTTTGCCATTGGTGCTAGCCTAGGCAAATACCTCAAAACTTTTAACTCGAGGTTCCTCTAGTCAATTAAACTTAAGGATCCTCAAAATCAGTGGCTTCCTCTTAAACTTTAGAGTTGCTCACTTATATAAACCCAATATATGAAAGGTTTTAGTGTAGCAAATTTGTGAAGAATTCTTTGGGTTTATATAGTGCTCCAAAGACAACAAAATTAATTAAGAATCCGATGTGGGATAAAAGCTAATTTAATCTTAGCCATTGGATCTTAATTTAGCGGTTTAATGAGATTATAAAACCCTAATAAGAGTTTGGGCCGAATTGGAATTCAAAACAAATAAAAAGTTTTTTTACTATTCATGTGAATAATAATTTTTTTTAATTCCAATTCCCAAAGTGCCCCTATCATCATTCACCAATCCTTAAGCCACTATGAAACCTCATAAATGATTTGTTCAATAATTAAACATATTGAACCATTTATGAACAATTCCTTCAGCAATCATATATGTTGTTATATTTGTACTGTGCACTATTAACCATTGATTTTGACTTTGTTGTGTGGACCTTTTGGGTTCCCTTCAAGTTGGACATGAAATAAATCGTGATAATTTAATCGAACATAAATTATCCTCCGATCAGATGGTCGTTCGATTTCAATGACCAAGGTTGACATCTAGCAACATGCCAAGGCCCCCAAATGAGAAGGAAATATATATATACCCATTATGTATGCGATTTACATATAATACGGTCTCTCGCCTCACCGTATCCCCACCTATTGACCTAGGGTACGGAAAGTGTATACCCATATGGTCAAAGGTATGTTGTTGATAGTGTCATGAATCGTGCTAACCCAAGAATCTCACATGATTCTTCCGCTGTGGCCACAGTCTCAAGCATTGATCACACATATCAACCCGCGAACTTGAATACTACTCTTATAAGAAAATATTATCCGAGAGAGTGGCGATTCTCTGTTGTATCTTTACAAACTTCATGTGTTTCAACAAATGACCCAATCATACCCTTATGACTGGATCTTTTAAACCGGGGAAGGAGAATGTCAAAGTTATTTGATCCACACATAAGATTGTAAAGACCTCAAGTCTAAGGACTGGTCATATAATCGATACATGAAAGTTCTCACAGACACATGGGATAAACACTCCATATGAAAACTTTCGGCGGTCAGTTCGATGGACACGAGCAACTCATGCATCCATGTGATACACCAAGTGGACGGATCTCCGCTAGTAGTCTATGAGATCGGATACCCCACTTAAGGGCGGATCATATCATCATGTTAGTCTCCCCGCTTTGTGAACGCCCAGATTATTCACAAAACTATGACTAGGATCATTTAAGAGTAATGATTCTCATAAGGCGTGGAATCCATCGTCTTATTACTCCAATGACTTTATTACAGTGTTGATGATTCATATAAGTTATGTAAGACACGTATAATAAAGATTGTCATTTTATTAATTAATGAAAATATTACAAATACATATACATATAGCTCATCCACAAGTTGGGTATAGGGCATATCTCTAACAAGTTCATCCCAATGGGTGTGACTTGGTGGTATAAGTTTTAAAATTTAGTTGTTCAAGTCCTAAGTTTGATTCTATGAGGTGCACTTATTGTAAGAATCAAGGGTAACCGGAGATTTTACTTACTTCGTTTAAGCCTAGATCAAGTGGTTGACGACAATATTTTCAACATTTAAAAAAAATTAATTGGTATTTATAATATTTATATTGCTAATATTAAAAAAGATATTGATCCAATATTAATTTACTTGCCACTATCTTTTTTCTTACAGACGTGTATAGGGTTGAGCACCGATTCCGATTGAAACTGGATCAGTTTTTCGGATTTGGAACCGAATCGGTTTCGGTTCCAAAATGGAAGAACCTAATTTAAACTGTCTGGTTTCGGTTCTGTCATGGACGGAACTTGAATCGGAATCGAAACCTGTTTTGGGACCGGAATCTGTTTTGGGAACCGAATTTCGGAACCAGAATCTGTTTTGTGAACCGAATTTAGAACCAATTTCGGAACCAAATTAAAACCCAATTGAAACTCAATTCATAACCAGATTTAAAATCCAATTTCATAACCCAAACTAAAGCCATATTTAAACTCAATTTCATAATCAATTTTAAAACTCAATTTTATAACTCAAATTAAAACTCAATTTCATAACCCAATTCAAACTCAAACACTTTCTACAAGAATATTATGTATTGAATCAAAAATATTATGCAATATGTAATTTTATTTATTATTTTATTTATGTATGGACAGTTGCCAAAAATATTATGTAAAATTCAAGTATAAGAAATAATTGTATTTTCAAAATTTGACAATAAAAAACAAATAGGGTAAATGAGAATCGGACCGGAACCGAATTGGAACCGATTAAATCGGGTACTATATTTAATTGGGTAGGTTTCGGTTCCACGTGGAACAAATTAGAACCGATTAATATGATACCATATTTAATTGGGTAGGTTCTGGTTCCACGCGGAAACGAATTAGAATCGATTATTAGGGTGCCCTTTAATTGGATAGGTTCTGGTTCCACGCGGAACCAAATTGGAACCGATTAATAGGGTACCCTATTTAATTGGGTAGGTTCCGGTTCGACGCGGAACCGAATTAAAAGCGATTAATAGGGTACCCTTTAATTGGGTAGGTTCTGATTCCACTTAATTAAGAATCGATTTTTTCCTGATAAATTCTGGTTCCACGCGGAACCGAAATCGAAACTGATTTTATTCATCCTTACTATGGTTGGTTGAAGGATAAATATAAGTTATTTTTGTTCAATTCCAACATATTGTTTTAAAGGGGGATTAAGTTATCCCATAATCCCATGAAATAACTTTGACAAACTTATCTAATTCAATTTCATTTTTTGGGAAAATAATAAATGGGTATAAAAAGTATTGAGATATAATATTATATTATTAAATCCTTATAAAGCTAATATTTTATTACAAAATCTTGCATTTGATTATAGTAGTAAAATATTACAACTCTTATAATTAGGAATGGTAGAATGGCCTTGGCTCGGCCTGACCAAGCCTGGCTCAGCCCGTGGGCCTTTTTTAGTGCCCGAGCAAGGCTTAGCAAAAAAGCCCAAGTCCTGTTTTTATTAATAAAAAATAATTTTTTTTTAATTATATAAATTGATTTTTAATTCTAAATACATACATTCATAACTAAATTTTTAAGGTTTAATACTAAAAAAAAAAACTCAAAATATTGAAATGTTTAATTTTTTTCATTTTTAAATATTAAAAAATTTAAAAAATAATTATCTTTTTTCAAAAATAAAAAATAAAATAAAATGTTATTTTCTAAAAAGTCTGGTTGGAGACTGACCGGCCCATTGCCACTCTTATTTATAATAAAATGTAAAATTTTAAAAAGATATAATAATAAAATATTTCATTCCAATATTTTTTTATATCTATTTATTATTTTTGAATAGTGAAGTGATAATAACCCATTAAAATACAAGACGTACAAAATATAAATCTAAAAAAATCAGCATACCCAACACAAATGTAAAACGTCTAAAAGTGAAAGTAGTGAAGATGTCATGGATGATTTTATTTGCCCATATGAAATTATGAAATATTACATTCATGTTACAA